>JAAGAY010143309.1:0-44801 GCA_011801015.1 Ardeotis arabs
TTCACCCGCCCCCCCCGCCCACCCCGCTTTGCCGGGGAACTGCGCGCTAAGCCGCTGCTCAGGGCGGCGTAGCTGAGGAAACGCAGATGAAATTTGAGGTCAGAGCAGGATTTCCACCTCATCAGCCTCCAGCACTGCCGGGATGCTGCGGGATGAGGGGAAGGCAGCCAGCAAGGGCTACCCACAGCCGGGGAAACGTGCACAGCTTGCCACCCCTCCCCTCCCTCGCCCGCGGCAGGAAGGGACGCCGACACCGGCAGCACAGCCCCCGCACGCCCAGCCCTCCCGAGCAGCTTTGCCAAGTGTCACCGTCCCCTGTTTTTAGAGGAGCACGGCGGAGATTAAGGGGCCCGCGGCAGGTCACAGGGCAGCGGGACAGCTGGGATGCCAACACCCATCCCTGCACCAAGAGCTCAGGGCCTCAGCAGCTGCTCAGGGCCCTTCTGTCCCGGCTTGTTCCTGATTCCCAGCAGGAGTTCTGGAAATCCCATTTGCCCCAGCACCTGCTGTCGCGCGAGGACAGGGACCAAGGACACCGGACCAGCACTAGCTGCAGGGGTTATTTGTCTCACCTCGCAGAGCAGCTACATCAACCATGTGCTCGGAGGAGCGGAGGGCACGTTTGACAACATCCATAAGGTTTTCTGTCACGCTATCCAAAGGATATTTCTCTGCTGTCCGAGCACCACCATCATTTAACCACTGCCAGAAGATGGATTTCCATTCGGTTTCCTCCCATTACGCTCCCTGTCCCCGCTCATCGCACACCAGCCAGCCCCTCGCCGTGCCGGCTGCAGTCCCCAGGCTCCCGGAGCGAGTTTTCCCATCCCACAGAGCAGCAGCGGGTTAAGATCTACATCCCCCTCCTGTGACCGGTGGTTAAACCGGACACCAAACAGCAACAGGGGCGACCCAACCAACACATGTCAGCATCAGGGCAGTGCCCTGGCTCCCCAAATCCCCCAGCAGCGCGAGGGGCACGCACACAGCAGACGTTCCCGCCAGCCAGAGCCGCCTGCCTCCGAGGAAGAGGAACTGGCAGGCAGCGCTTTTAATTGAATAGTTTAAATATTATTGATTTTTCCTACTAGCTGGCAACCAAGCCCAAACCCAGACCAGATGATGAAAAAGGAGTCTCTCCCCAGACAACTAAGGCAGCTCTCCTCCAGTGTGGGAGAAGCCGATGGAAACCCAAACAAGCTGCTGGGCCAGCTTCATTCCCAGCAAGAGCAGACAAGGGGAGCGCGGGACCAAGACATGCTCCCCTGCCCGCTCCGTACAGACAGCGAGAGGAAGATGGAGAGGGCAGCCGCAGCTCTCAGTACAGTGCCAAAACGCGCCCCAGCCCCAACGCCAGAACTTCCTTCAGCATCTCTGAAGGGACCCCCGGAGCTGGGACCCACCAGACCACCTTGCTCCCCATCAGCACGACAGAGGAGCGGGAGGGCGGGCAGCGAGGGGCTCCTCATGCTCCTGTGTGGGAGGGTCATGCTTTCAAATCTGCTTGCAAATGCCCGAGTCCCCTTGAGCAGAAGGAGTCTAAGCAAGTTATTCATGCTTTGGCTCTGCTCCTGCCCCGAGCGCAGCTACATTTTCATCACGAGCAAGCTGTGGGCTGGCAGCTCCTCCTTCGCCTTGGAAATCTGCAGCCGTGTAGCTACTCCGCTCCAGAAAATCTCTCTAATCCCTCTTTTCCCTGCTACAGGATCAACCCATCTCATGGTCAGCCTGCAGAGGAGAGGCCAGGACAGGGAAGCATTTCTCCTGCGAGAAGAAATGAACTTGTTAGAAAACAGTGGCCAGCGCTCCGATGAACACAGCAGCGCACACGCAGAGTGAAGATGTGCCGTAATGGCTTTGCTATTGATCTGAAGATGGCCATTTTGCCTTTGACATCACAGCGCATGGTGGGAAAGGAAAAATGCAGCCTGTTCCCGTGGGAAGGGAGGCACCGCACCGCGACAGAGCCGGGCTCTGTCACACCAAGTACCACGCACGATGAAATGAGCCCTGCCCGACACGTCGGACCGCTTCGGGTCTGCGTCCGAGAGATTGTCTCTGCCAAGTAGAAACCCACAGCTGTCGCGCCCGGGCTCCCCGAAAAGCACTCAAGAACTATCCCAGCAGCACCCATCACTGAGCAGCGCGGGCCGCTCGGAGAGCTGGAGCCTCCCCCTCCACGTAGCGAAAGAACAAATCAGGAACTTGCAAAGCTGAAACCCCGTTCAATACCAAAACGGTCCCCGAATTCCACGATACTCCAACTCAGATAGAAATGACTGAAGGGTTCCGAAACTCCACTTCACTGGAGGGAGGAGATACCAAATAATTCTCTTTTGCATTCCCCCAGCTTCCCCAAAGAGAACAAGCGTGCCAAATGGACTGGCATGTCAGGAAACCTTGATGCATTTAAATAAGAAAGCAATTAGACCCTTTAATAAGGTGGGGGGCGGGAAGGCAAACTATTCAAGTAATTTCAGCACGACCTTCAGACCTTCTATTATTGCAGTTATGAACATTAATATTTCAAAATTTGGCTGACTTGCTCCCAGCACCAGCACCCATCCCCACCCTGTGCCAATCGCACCGGCACACAGCTGGGCAGAGCCCACAGGGCAGAACAGCCTTGCTGCTGCCTCTGTGACAATTTACACATGAAATCTTCCCCAAAGCGGCTGCTCCTGACTTTTTTCCCTCCCCACTGCTTAGGAAGACCATTTACCCACCCCTTGGCAACAGGAGGGAACAAGGCAGCCCCCCAACAACCCCCTGCGCGGGCAGCCGGCACGGTCCGCAGCGCTGAGCGCACAAACCTCAGTATCCCTAGACCGCGTCGGCACCCAGGAGCCCGGCTGCTCCTGATCGCCACCCGTCTCACGCAGTGCCACCGATAAATGACTCGCACTTCCACGGCGCGTTCAACAAGGGACTTCAAAGCCCTTGCAGATTCAGAAGGCCCTGTGACACCCCTAACAAGTACGGTTTTAGTTGCAGTTTTATGGATGAGGAAATCGAGGCTGGGAAGGTAGAATAGCCTCCCACATGACAGAGGAAAGAAGAAAGCAGCAGTAGCAGCTACGAAGGAAAGATCCAAGAGCTGTCTCTCAGCCCCCCACCAAGACAACCCTCCGGGCCAGGGCTAGGGAGAAGACGCAGACCACCCGCTCCCTGTTCGGGCTCCGAACCGCAACTGGCGCCGGGACCCCCGACCTACCCTGAGCACTCCCGGGCCCTCACAGAGCCCTCGGGAACCGAGGGCTCGGAGTTACATGGAGCAGAGGGCACTCTGCAGCGGTTACGCAGGCCCTACGGGGTTATTTTTCCGTGCCCCAGCTCTCAGCCGAACGCTGGACCGGGGACCGAGAGGCACCAGCTGTTACATGGAGTTTAAACCAGCTGGCCTCGGGAGAGATGCGCAGCGAGAGAAGGGCTGCTCGCACACGATGCCCGCTGCCGGCACGGCTGAGCCGCAGGCACCGCGGAGGGCAGGCAGGGGCAGGAGAGGAGGGCAGAGGAAAGATTTTCACAGAAAGGCTGGGTGAGGCGAGGGCAGGACATGGGTGACCTGGGGCACAGGATGCCCGTGAGCATCTCCATCTGCCAGGCTCGGCGAGTCGCACGGCGAGGCCGCGGCAGGGCGGAGCGGCCCCGGCCCCCCATTTGAGCGGTCTCATTGACGAGCCTTGTCATCATTCCTCAAGACTAATTTTTTTTAAATTGCAAAATCTTACAGAGCTATTAACCTCAAAAGAGTTTAACATATGGCAGCGCAAGTCTCCCTCTTACCCTAATTATAAGGCTTGCAGTAATGGGGCTGTCTTTTAAGTTACAGCTGCTACGCTTTTGGCTTTTCACTAACATTACATCCTATTAAGGAGCTACATTTAATGCATGCAAATTGCCAGAACACAGAGTGCTCCGGACCAGCGAGGGGACGCAGCGAAGCAACAGCAGCAATATCCCAGGGTCAGGCTCACCCTGCTGCGAACTCCGCGGGATCCATCCATCAAGCTCCACTCTTTAATTAACTAATTCATTAAATATCTTTATAGATGACGGTTCATCAAGGCGGAACATTGTGTTGACAGCGCCGTCCTGTCACCACTTACCAGTACAAGCTCCCCACCCCAGCCTAGCTACCCATGCCCCAAGCTCACCTGGGCTCCATACCGCCATCCCACTCCCAGTTCTGGTCCCGATCCCGCAGAAAGGGCTGTACCCCCCTGCCCGCCCCCTTATATAGCCCCTCCTGGCAGCCCCACAGCTGCCAGCCGTTGTCATCAGCCCGCCCTGGCCCCCAATCTGCCCCACCTGTCCCATTCCCCCCCCACCCCGCCCAATCTGCCCCACCTGCCCCCAGCACACTGGGCAGCAAGAGCATGGCTCTTTTGATTTGAGGGGTTTTTTTTGAGGAATAACGACAAAGTTTGCAAATAAAAATAAATGTTTGCTAAGTAATTAAGAATAAAGGCAAGGCAGGGCTGTGGGGGTCTCACGGTGCAGGGGGACAGGGCCGGCTGGGGAGGGGAACGGAAAAAAGGCTGCCATGGCTGGTGGCTTTGCAGCCCGGCAGCCAAAGTGGGATTTTCTGCCAGACGGAGCTCTGGGCTGCCGTGGGTGATGCCGGTAACAGCAGCAGCTCTGAGCTGGGCTCAGTACTGCCCAGAAATGCTTTCCTGGGGGGCTTTGGGAAAGCCCACCGTAGCAGTGAGTGGCACTTTCCCATTGTGTGAACAAACCCACCCCAGAGATGCAAAGGGAACCGCTGTGTGCACCACGGTACCCAAAGCACCCCGGCCAAACCCACGCGCGGCTCTGAGGCCACGGTGCTTTGAGCCGTGGTGGCTGCCCAGGCCTCCAGGGACCCCAGCTCCCTGTCAGCCCCCTGCCCAGCTCCCCGCAGCGTCGCTGCCATCAGTCCCTCAATCAACCGCCGTGCCGCAACCTGCGAGCAGCGTCCCAGGGGCCTGGCTCCAGCCCGAGGGCTCATTCGCTTTGCTCAGCCCGGGGTTCAACCAGGCGTGTTGAAAGGATGCGGGAACCGCTGCCAACACCCCAGGTCTAGACAAGGCACCCCAGCCCGGCGTCTTGCACTCCCGTTCCCTGCAGCAGCCGGGTACCGGCCCGCTGCTCCGAGGCCCGGTGACATCTGGTCACCGCAGCCTCCCCCTCCCCGTCCCCGCAGCCTCCCACCCTAGAGCTGCTGGAGGAGAGACCGTGCTGCGGCGGCGTGCCGTAATGGTAACCTCGGCGGCAATTCTCGCTCCCTGAAGAAAAGCCTCCTGGCTTTAGTGCCACAAGCTGTAATACTGAAAATGGCTGTAAATTTGAAAAATTGGCACATCGTAGTCCAACAAGACAATTTCTGAATTGCTCCATGCAGCTGTGCAGTTCTGGATGCTATGCTGCCTGCATCCTAAACTGGGAGGGGGAGCATCTTCCCAGCTGAAAAAACCAGTCTTGTTTTGGCTCCAGGCCCAGCCAGCAGCTTGGCTGTGGTGTTTGCCCCATTATGGACTTTTTTCCCTTTCTCCAGTAGCGTTGAGCTGAGGCGGGCAGGTACCTTGGCGTCCCGTGAGCTGCAGGGGTGGTTTAGCTGCGGGAGCTGCTGGTGTGCTTCTCGGAGAAGCGGCTGCTGGTGTGCTTCTCGGAGAAGCGGCGCCGAGCGCCAGCCCCACCATCAGGGCAGCGTAAGCTGCTCGACGAAGGGAAGTCTGGTGCTGGGACCGCCGTAAGGGTGTCTGGGCACACAGGGCTGGAATGCTGAGCGTAGGGAGAAGCTGGGACTGAACCGTGGGCTGGAGTAAGGGGCACCCCGAGCCAAGGTCGCTGCAGGTCGGGGAGGGGGCTGCCTCATTGGTGTAACGTCCCCCTGCATTTATGTGGGACCGCGAGGCCTTTCTGCTCTGGAGAAAGAGACAAAATTCTGGAATAAATCCATGGTGGCAGGATGAGAAAGCGAAAGGAAAAACATCGGTATCTGGCGTGCAGGAGGAGGGGAAGAAACCCAGCCCTCATTTACCCGGCCCTAATGAACTGCTTCACGCGCCGTTTCTTCCGGGGACCAAGGGGTGAGGAGGCTTGTGGGTGATACCTGGCAGTCAGGCACCTTTCAGGAGCCACGCTTTTACTGTCATGCCGTTCTGGGAAGGCAGGAAGACTGGCTCGTTAAATTTTACTGTCATCTCTCCAGCCTTCTTCATTGTTTGATTAAAGTTTCATAACTCAGTGGTGGCTTCTTCTGCCTGTGGCCGAGCCTTGCCTGCTCCAGCAGCCCTGTGTTCGCTGGGGGGACAGGGCTTTGGGGTGGGAGGTGGCAGGGGAGCAGAGGAGGGCAGAGGAACCCCTTGCTCCGGGCAGGCTCTCTTGGGCAGCGTTGTGCTCGTCCTCTTGCCCAAACACCCGTTGAGAACCTTCAGGGTGGATGAAGCCATTGGTCTCTGGACATCTTAGGGTGCAAATAGCAAGAGAGCCCTGCCTGCCAAGTCCTGTCCCTTCTTGGTGGCCGTGGGAAAGCGTTTCTGCTGCAAATCAGGCTGGCAGCAGCCGGGAGCGCCTCCTTCCAGGTACAAACCAGTGCCAGGTACCTGCAGCGCCAGGCTGGGCGTGCCAAGCGCAGCGCCCGCGCGCCGTGAAATTAAACGTTCAGTCTGACTGAGCAGAAGCGCACCGAGGTGTTTGCGTGCGCGCTGATATGCGGAATGGCCCCAGGCTGTTTGTCTTAAGAAGTTAATGAAAAAGCTTTGTTTATCGTGGTGGGGTGCGTGTGTGAATGGTAAGTGTATGTTCAACCTGAGAAGCGGAGCGTCCTTCTGCACCGGCTGCTGGGAACCGCCGCTCGCACACGCTGGTGGCAACGCCAGTAAGGACAGGAGCCAGGTCAAACAGAGCCTTAGCTCCTCGGCGCTGTCGGCAGCGCGGCGTGGGGGGACTTTCTTCCCGCGAGATGCCCAGGGCACCTCGGTGCGTAGCTTTGGGAAAGGAAGGCTCAGGTTGTGCAGTGGCCCATCTCTGCGTGAAGCGAATTACAGTGTTTGGGGGGATGTGAGCCACGGAGAGGTCCCCTGGGGTGGCGGGGGGCAACGGCCTGCGGGCCGGGCACTGCGTGTGTCCCAGGGTGGGATAACACACAACACACGGAGTTTGGCATTGGGAGGGTGGGCGCTACCCCGGAGACCCCCGTCCTGCTGCCGGGGGGCCGTGCCGCATCCCTGCAGAGCCCCGGAACAGCCCGGTCCTGCCCAGGGGCAATGCCTGCAGACCTGCCACTCGCCCGGCAAAGTTTCACTTGACCCCCTTTTTCTGGAACGACACTGTGCCTTTCTTCTCCTTCCCCTTCTTTTTTCATGAAAATCTGAAGCCATTTTCAGTATTACAGCTTTTGCTGCATAAACCAGGGGGATTTTCTTCAGGGAGCAAAAAATTGATTCCGAGGTTTCCATTAAGTCCCATTAGCACAGCACGGCCACTTTCAAGGGCTGAGCTCGGCAGCGAGCGGATTGTAAAAGAAATGGGGCATTTTCAATGCCCAACTTCAGCCGAGTTAAGCTGGAGCAGCCCCATTAAGCTGCTTTTACCGTGGGGCGTGGGAGCCGGGCTCTGGAGAGCCTGGGGAAGATGGGCCAGGCACCAGGATGGGGCTCGGCGAACGTTGTGCCGCTCTGTGGCCGAGGAACCCCGGGCAGGAGGAGATGAGGGGTTGGCCGGAGGGGGCCCCGCAAACGGAGTCAGCCTCTCAAGCAGGAAAGCAGCCAGCCAGCCCCTCTGGAGCATCCCGGTCGCTCCGTCCGCCCTCAGCGCTGCCCAATCGGTTCCCCGTGCTATTCCAGTTGCGACTCCAGCTCAGTGGTGTTTTGGCTGCGCTCCGGGTAGCAAGCTGGCGATCACGCTTCTGATGTGCTGGGATGGCGAGCCCCCCGCTCCCGTCAGGCAGCGGCTCGCCGGACGGGCTCGCTGCCTTCCTGGCGCTCGCAGCGCTTCTCCGGGCTCTTCGGCGGCAGCATCCCCGCTCGCCGCAGCCCCCTTCCCTCGCGGGTGGCGGGGACCCTCGCAGGGGCGAGGAGCTGCATGACTGATACCGCGGTTACGCGATTGCGCCTTGGCACCGCAGTAATTGTGCGAGACAGAGCTGTTTAAATACCACCAGACAGAGCATTACTCACACGAAAATGAGGCCTTAAATGTCATTATTTGTGTCATTATTAATAGCCCCTAATTGTGTTCTCTAATCATCATGAAATTATGTTAATATTAATATGCACATCAAAACTGCCTAGGGAACGAGGCAAACTCCTTTAAAAAAAAAAAAAAGCCACCCTGCCATATGTCAATCCCCACTAACGCGAAACCCCTGCCTTGCGCGTCGGCTGCGAGGAGGGGCGACGCGGATCGCTGCGGGGGGACGGCCCCGCGCCTCTGCGTCCCGTACCGCGACGTCCCACTGACCCGCCACAGCGGCTCGAAGACCTGCCAGCCTTCGACCGCATCGCTGCTTCGCAGGGAGCTTTGTTGTTTTCGGGAGCGCTTCCGACAAGCTGGTCAGAGGGAGCACAGCCTGATGCTTTATTCAGACACGGGACTCTCGGAAGAGGCAGGAATATCACACGGTTTTGAAGCTTTACTAGCTTTTGGTACATATTTTCTTTTTATTATGTGTTACCGGCACAAAATCCACCTGGGAGGACGGGAACAGCCTGAGCACACCGAAGACACGTCTGCAGAAAGCCTCCCAGGGCGTTACTTGTGATGGCTGTTGCTCCAGAGCCGAACTCGGTGGCAGTCGTTACAATTCTCGTAGCGGGCCCGCTGCGGCGGCGTTCCCGAAGCCCCGTGACACGGCCACGCGCAGGGAGCAGCAGGTTTTGCCTCCACCAGCTTCCCGGCTGGGAGACAAGACGTCCTGGATTGAGGGGGCAACGGCCGGGTGGCGGGGAACGATTCTTCTCTGGAAAAAAAGAGCGATGGAAATAAATCACTTTGCGATTTTCTGCAGTTCCATGTTCCAACCAGCTCTACTCGCAAATATCCAAACGCCTGAAGTAATAAACCAGAGAGGTTTCTGAGCACCAGACTGTTGTGGCTCCCGTTAAATGTAACTCGGAGCACGGGAAGAACCTCGGAGCACAGGCACAGGGCGCTGACAGGGTACGGGTTCGTGAGAGCAGCTCCGACGCTCGCATCCTCTCCGGGGCGGGAGACGGGGACCTGCAGCCGGCCCGGGAGCTTCCCTGGCGCGTGGCTGAGGCGCGCTTGACGCCCGGGAGGTGTGCCGGCTCCAGCCGCGCCGCACGTCCTCCTCTGTGTATTTTGAGGAGGGGGAGAGCGCCTCGCCGCGCTCACGTGCGGCTGACTCGTGTTGGAAGCATCAGGGTGAGGCCGGAGCATCCCTCCATGGGGCAGCTCTGCCTCTGAGGGTGGAGACGGGCTGGGTGCCGGCACTGCACCCCGCTGAGGGCACCCATGGGTGCCGTTGGGCTGTGGTTGGCGGTGGCGGGGAAGGAGCCAGCCCCACGCGCCCCGGCAGCCAGGCAGAGGGCCCCTGGCAGCCGTTTCCCGGGCCTTTTCCCCAGGGCTGGGGGCAGAGGGAGTTCGCAGAGGTATTTAACACTTTCCTGTGAGTGATTTCCCCATAAAATATTAATGACGTATATATAATCTAATTGATTCCTTAGGGCAATAACCTCTGACAAAACGGCCCTGATGAGGAGATAATTGAGTGTGCTGACGTGCCTCCAAAGAGAGCTTAATGTGGACAAGGTCCATTATCCGGGGATAACGACCCCTTGGTCCGGAGCTGGGCCCTTAGGAGAGGCTGGGGGGGAAGAAACCCTCTTGTCTCTGATTACACGCATCCCTGCGTGAAACCACTGCTGGGCTGGCAGGAGCAGCGGGCAGGGCAGAGGGATGGGGTGGGATGGGGATGGGGATGAGCCAGGATGAGATGGGATGGGGATGGGATGCTGCACTGGCCTCCTCAGCCAGCTGCCTGCCAGTGAAGGATCCTGGGTCATTTGCTGGGAAAGGATGCTCTTCCAGTTCAGAGCCACGCTTTTCCCTGCTCCCTCTCCTCCCAGTTACTGCCGTGTGCTGGGACCGCTGCGTTTGCTGTAAGAGGGTGCTTGGCTTCGGCGTGTTGAGTGCGAGAGGGCGCATAAGCGCAAGTCGCACCTCTCACTCTGTGACGCAGCCATTCTGGATTTGGAGGGTGGATCCCGGTGCCTGGCTCAGAACGAAGCCGTGGGGCAGGAAGGGGAAGCCCCTACGCCCACAAATCTCCCTGGGAAGGCTCCATGTGCGGCACCCAGAGCAGCTTTCCGGCTGGGTTCAAGTTTACCCATCCCAACCCTTCCCAGCAGCGTGACGGCCACGTGGGAGCTTTTGTTGCAATTTAGGATAATTTGGGATTGCAGGGGAGTAGGGAGAAAGGATGGGAAGCCCAGGAGCCGGCCCTGGGTGCTGTGGGTGGGCCCAGGAGATGGTATTTTTCCCCAAAGACAAGGGCCCTCTCTGCTCTCTCCCAGACGCGCACATCTCTGGACGCTCAAGAAAGCGTTAGCGTAAACCGCCATCGATTTCAATTTGTATTAATACGTTGCGCAGTGAGCTGAGGTGCCTGGTTCAGAATCCTCATCAGATTTCTGAGCGCTGGGTAAATCACATCCCTGGGTTCACTGTAGTTTAATTATCAGCAAATTGTAAGTGAATTAAGATAAATCGAATTAGAGCCACTCCAATACTGAACAAAAGCTCCCGCCAAGGAGCGCGCGGGGGTTTAACGCCACCGCTTCGAGAGGTCATTTGGATGTGTTGGCCTGCGCGTCCCCGTCCGGCCAAGTGCTGCCGCCGGGGCTGGACCGGGCAGCGGCTGCGGGCGGGAGGACTGGCAGGAGCCCAGCCTGGGCGTGATGCAGAACCAGCCCTGAACCCAGGGCAGCTCCACTCGCCCTGTGATCCCAGCCGCTCGCCAGGGAGAGGGCTGGCTGGTTTCAAGAGCAGCCGGCCACGGCGGAGACGGGGACCGGAGCCAGAGCATCACAACCGAGGTTGAAAGTGCAGGGGAAGAGGAACTGGAGCAGACTGATGAGGCACAAATTGGAAGCTGGGGTGGGTCTTTCTTCTGCTGCCGCTTTCTTCACTCCCAGGGAAGTGTCATTTGTACAAATTGCCCGTCCCTGCCAGCTTGGGAGAGACCTCACAGGGGAAACCTGGAGCCTTCCCCGCTTTTCATGTGAGCGGATGCCCCTTTTATTTCTGAGCAAGGAGTAAGTGGAGAAGAAAGGAGCCCCTGTCAGCTCTGGGAGACAAATTGCTTCCTGCAGCCCGAGGTGGCCGGGCTCTAACAACTGCGGTTCCCGGAGGTGAGCCGAGGTGCCCCCGCGCTCGCCCACCTCCCCCCGCTGCCGCGTCTAAATTGAGCCCCAGAGAAGTAACTAACCGTCCTTTTCGGTTTTATCTGGCCGGAATGATTTACTGGGCCACCACACGGGACTCTGCTGCTCCGGCGGCAGAAAATACCGCGCTGCCGAAACGCAGCGACCCTGCCGATGCCCGGGGTCACAGATAGCTGCGGTGCTGCTGGTCGCGGCCTCCTCTCCATGAGATGGCCGCTCTCTCCCGGGCGAGAGGGAGGTGGCCGCTGGAGGATGGCAAGCCTTGAGTTACTGAAACAGCAGAGGCAACAAAGCGGCGCGGCTTCCCCGCTGCTCTGACATTTCCAAAGGGTGAAAGGGAACAACACAGCGCGGATCTCACGCCGTATCAAAAACACAGGCCAGGGCTTTCTGGTTTCTGCCTGAGCTCTGGAAGCAGCTAATTAAATGGGAGGGACAAATCCACAACGCAAACTTCAAGCCAGCGAAAAAAAGCCCAGCCTGGTGGGGGAGTGGGGGCTGCGGGAAGGATGCCAGGATTTCTCCTCTGAGCCTCCTTCTTTTGGGGAAGGTGGGGAGCGGAGCTTGTCGCAACTGAACGCCTCCGGTCACAGCCCCTAATCACGCGCCCTCGTGCAAAGCGCCGAGGCCGGGAGCCAAACCGCGCAGAAAGGCGCGATGGATGGCAGAACCGCATCCCCAGGCACCCGCCTCCGATTCCCTTTGACCCACGGAGCCCGCTGGGTTCTGCCCAGCCTCCAGCCTCCGCGTCCTCGCCTCCGCTGCCCGCAGAATCCCGGGGGGGACGGGGATGCGGCAGCGGCCGCTCCGGGGCGGGTGACGGAGGCGGCAGGTACGCGATGCTCTGCGTTTCCACGGGGGCCCGCAGCTCCTCGCCATCTCTTTGCGCTGACAGATCCCCTCGGTTGATTGATCTCGGGTTCGCTGCCTGTCCGCCCACGCCCTATCGCTAATGGCCTCGTTAGTTAGGGAAAGGGGCCGCTGAAGCCAATTGCTGATATGTAAGAGTGAAAACCAGCAAAATCAATATCTCCGCAGAGTCCAGGGGAGACTGGAGGGTGGGAAGGTGCCCGGGGGGGTTCGGATAACTGACGCGCTTAGAAACCCCACTCTCAGCATCGGCACTTGTGTTAGACAAATGCTCGGGAGCACGCAGCTCCGGCCAGACCACCCACACTCACCGCTCCCGTCGCTCGCCCGGGGCCTCGGACTGGCAGAGCATCCCTGGGCTCGGAGCATCCCTGGGCTCAGAGCATCCCTCGGCCCTGGCTTGGCCTCCAGCTGCCATCCCACAGGGAGGGGACCCACTCCTGGGATCCGATGGGGCGGCTGGAAGAGAAAAGTCAGATTTAAGTGGTTCCCGCCTCCCTCCCTTAAAGGCATCCCATAACGCCACAAGGGGAACGAGCTCGAGAGACAGGTTTGGGTGAGCAATGCAATGGAATTTATCCACGGCGGGAACGATGGGGGATTCCCTGTTCTGGGGAGACTGGGAGTTAATCCAGAGCAGCCGGATATACCAGGCTGCGTGCTGAGGGGTCCCAAAGGTTCCTTCCAACCCGTGACCCAAAACCGCAGCCCCCGTGACGCAGGCCCATCTACAGGCTCTCTGCAAAGGTCTCCACGTAGCGGTGATTCCCTTTATCGCGGATTTCTACCGCGCACAGCCCGTGGTTGAGGAGCGCGCTGGCAGACAGCCTCTCCTCGCCCCGCTTCGCCCCCTTCTCCGCTGGCTCCCGGCGAGCTGATCTCCCCCTCCTCCCGTGTTAGCCACCCCGTCTAAACCGACACATCTGGTTTTCAGAGGAGGAGAGGTAGCATCGCCTTTGCCCTCCAGCGCGAGGCATCCAGCCAGCGCAGCCGCAGCGGGGCTCAGGCAGCGGCGAAGGCAACGCCTGTGCGCTCTCCTTGCTGCCAAGCCGGCCCAACCACAGTGTTTATATAGGGCCTACAAAAAAACAGGGGTTGGAAAAAGCAACAATGGAATGTTCAGTGTGGTTTTTTTGAGCTTTCCTCATCAAATTATGGCGACAAGAAGAATTTTTCAGCTTCTTTTTTTGTCTTCTGATTGTGCTGAGAGCATCCCGCTGGGAAGAGTGATTCAGCGCCAGCCCCCGTGCCGCCCACGGAGCCTGCAGCCCGCGCAGCCGAGGCGACGGCGGCGAGAGCAGCTGTGCCCTCCTTCGGGGTGGCGCGGGCACAGCTGTCGGAGCGAGCGGGGGGACGCCCTCCGTTTCAGCCCCGGCTCGTAACCACCAGACTGTCCTCCCTCCCACCCGACTCCTGCTTTGTTCTTATGCCCCCCGCGCTGATGAAGCGGAGTTCAGGCAGCTGGCGGGGAGCGGGGCAGCGCAGCGGCGAGCGCTTTGCAGAGGGAAGGGAAGACCCGGAGGGGTCCCACCCGTGCCCCCTTGACTGGAAAATGAGTAACGGTCTCTCAACTCCAGCAAGGCTTCTGGGAACTGCCCAGGCAGAAAGCCCGCGGGCTCCCGGGGCCTGAGCAGGACGCCCCTCGCCCCAGCCTGTTAGCGGCTCAGGCTTAACGAAGCCGTTTGTCCGTCCCTCTGCTCGTGCACGCACCTCGTTCCCTCTTCCCCGTCTCTCACTCTTCCTTTTCCCCAGTATAAATTTTGCGTTTCTAGCCTGCTTGTCATATTTCCTCCCGGATTGGGTGTTTAATTAAAATCATAATTAAAATTGATCTCCTCATTAGCATGCACCTGCTCTGCTGCTCGCGTCCTGGCATTTAATTATACGCTGAAGATGTCAAGTCTGACAGGCGAGAACGAGACCCCGGCCAGCAACCCCTGACAGGGCTTCCCGGTGACAACACCTGGACGCCGGGAGCCCATCTGCTGGCACGGTCTCGCTGCCAGGGACGGGGCTTGCAGCCCCAGGGGGTCGGCGGGGTCCGCAGCCCGCACGCTGCCGGATTTCCGGGCTGGTACAAACCTCTTCGACTCACCGGGCTCCCGTCGGCAGCACGCGTGGCTCCCAGTTGTGCCGCTGAGATCCAGCGCTCCTCCGGAGCCCCCCAGCCGCCCGGGTTGCTCTCACTTCCCTGGTGAGAGCAAAGCTCCCCTCGCCTCGCCGTTTGGTGGTCGTTAACGGAATTATCAAAGCGGTGGCTGGTTCTTAGCCTGCGCCTGCTCCTTTCCCTGTGTGTGACGGGCGATAAAGCTGCCAAAAGGCATTCTGGGGGCCGGGATAAACGAGGAGTTTTATTCCCCCGTGCTTTGAAAGTCTCTGTCTGATGGATGCAGGTTGGGTGGGATTCATGAAACGATGAAAGCCGACATCAAACACACCCACCCGTGCTAAGGCTGTCCCAGCAGCTCCCGGCGGGTTTTGTCCGTCCCCGGGGCCCTGCCTCCCTTCCCCGCGTCTCCGAAGGCTTTCCGGCTGTTGAAACCCCAGCTCAGCTACAGCGAGTGATGGGAGCGAGGTGGCCTCCCAAAGCGGCTGCTAAGGAAGAGTGACGAGGAGAAGACCTTTACATCTCCCCCCGTAAGAGTGCTTGTAAGTGATTCCCATAATTTATTCCCAGCCGGGGTGGCTGGTAACACACGGCAACGCGCTCGTGCGCGGCGGGGAGAGGCGATGGGGAAACAATACCTTCAGGTGTAGTTGCCCTTCCGATTTTATGGGCACTTACCAGGCTGAGGCCATCAAATGCCAGATACAGAGACCTTTACGTGGCGAGAGGCAAAGCCGAGGCTGAAGCTGTACGGCAGCCGGCGCTGTTTGGGAATATTCCAGGGGATGCCGGGGATGCCGCAGACCCGCGGGAGGAGCCCTGCCTTTACAGGAATAAACACCACGCGTGGTCAGAGTTGGCTTTAGGGACACGCAGAGCCCTTTAACAGCTTCAATTAGAAAAGATACGTCAAACCCCAGCAAGGCAGGCAGTAATAGCCACTCGACTGCTCCTTTAATCATAAAGAAGGTCCCATTCATCACAAATAAGGCAGCTGAGTGTTATGAAGAAAAATACACAAGCATTAACAGCCAGACGCCAGCACAGCATCCCGTTGGGGAACGTTACTTACGAGGCTGTGTTGTTATCAATCCTGTGGGAACAAATCCTGCCACGCGAAATGAGATGCATCCTATGGGGATGCAGCGGGGCTCGGTCACCGTGAGCCAGCAGCGGTGATGGGCATCAGCCAGGGACGTGGCTCCAGCATCGCCGCTGCGAGACAGAGCCCGGCTCCTCTGCCGGATCCCGGGGTGCTTCGTTGGTGCAAATTCTCCGGGATTTTAATGAGATTTTGCATGAGGAATCAGCCACGAGTACAGGCCGGGGAGAAATGAAGCGTGGGCATTTGCAAAGTGGCCGTGCTGGAGAGGTGACGTCGCGCAAGGCCATGAGCTCCAGAGTGCGGGGCGGCAGAAATCAGCCCGTGGTGCTGCGCCGCGCTCGGAACAGGGCAAACCGACGACGTGAGTGACAAATGGAGCCTAAATAAACATTTGTCATTTGATTTCTAATTACACAATTACAGAAATGTATGATATTAGTAGTCAAGAGCCTGGAGTTTTCCATAAAGAGTCCCTTAAGTAAATAAATGTTTTCAAGCGATTACATTAGCGGGTTGAGATTTAAAAAAAAAAAAAAAAGCTAAGAATTGTGCAGGATTACACCAGAAAACAAGGGGGAAAAGCAAAAACAAACCAGAAAAAGCGTCTGTTGGAGAAACGAGAGTGCGGAGGCAGCTGGCTCCGCGGAGAGGTGGTTTGATTTCGGACTGCTGCCCCGGCAGTGGGAACCGCAGCGCGAAGGCTGGCGGGCCGCTCTCCAGAGCGTCAGCCGGGGCAGCGGCCGGACCCCGTGGGACGCGAATCGGGTGGGCGGCGAGGGCTGCTCCCCGCTTCCCCTCCACCGGCGTGGGAAGCTCCCTGCTCACCGGGGAATTAGGGCAGGTTAGCGGCATGAAAAGACAATTCCTTCTGATCGTAGGAGACACCAGCTGGAAGATGCCACACAAAGATGTCAGTTGCAATGGAAGTGCGGAATATAAATAAATAGATATGTGCAAACCCAAACAGAAGCCCATCAAAACAACCCAGAACAACCCCCCCCCTCCCTGCATTGCATTTGCTAATTAAATATTTATCAGAGGAGGGGAAGTCAAGCCCATTTACTGTTGGGGCTAGCTGCAATCTTTCTGTTAAAAAATCCTTTGCAATTAGTTTCTTCCTTCCTCAGAGATGAGAAGGCTGAAGTAGGCTTCAAGTCCGACTTGAACAAATTGCAGACTATTTTCTCGTCTGCTCGGTACGTGCGTGTGCGAGTCTTTCAAGGAACTGTCTTTCTTCAGCTCAGATCTTCCTGCCGAGTGCCCTTAATGACGGGTTGCCATGGGTTCTGCAAGCTGGAGGAACCGCGTTGGCGATGCTCACCATTAACCCGGGGATTACCGTAGGCATGGCTGCTGCATCTCCTGTATCCTTGGTGAGGGCTACGGGCAGCTGTGTGTAAACAAGACAAATTCATCTGAGCTGCTTCCAGCCAGTTTTTGGGGCGCGGGCTGCCTTCACCGCTCGTACGATGCCATCTGATTTCAGGAATCCTCATGCAGGACACCGCTCTGCTGACGTCCGTGGCGTTAACCATCCCTCAGGAACCAAAGCGCCGGCTGGAAGAGGCGAGAGTGCTGATCGGACAGATGTAAAGAGATGTTCCTGCACGTCACTCGACCGCAGCAACGCTCTGTGGAGCCACAGGCCCACTGGCGACCGTGCCACGGGACGTGGCAGTGCCCAGCCTCCGCCCCCGGTGCGGGTTTCCACAACCCAGCTGGCCGGGGCCGCGAGCCCCTCCGGCACTGGGAGCGGGGCCCAAAGCCTCAGCCGGAGGCTGCGAGCGCACGGGGGGAGCCCCCGCTTCCCCCTCCGTTCTCTGAAAACCAGGCTGCGTAGCGCTGTTGGGAAATTTCACATTTGAGATAATTGCATTAAGGTAATTGCCACTACAGCATTATTTTCCATTCCTGGGAGAGGATGAGAGAAAGGCTGAGTGCATTGTGTCTGCGTTAGCAGATTAATAATTACAGGCCTCTGGAACGGCGCGGGTTTGTATAGATTCACAGCTGCCGGATCGTTAGGAGGCAAACCTGCGGACACCCTATAGGAGCTATACGCTGCCTGCCGCACAGCTTGCTGCTTCTGCGGCTCCGTTGCGGTTTTCCCTCGCTTTCATCAGGTTCACAGCTTGGCAGAAACAGAAAACTACCTGAAGAACCCAAGAATTTACTACCTGAAGAACCCAAGAGCTGGAGCCGTGTGGAATGGGAGAGCACTGTCGGGGATTCCCTGGCTACACCTTCGGAAGGACACGTTTGTCTGTCCCGGGAAGGTGCCACGCTCCTGGATGGCAGCCCCATCCTTGGCAGGCTCTCCGGCTGCGTGCAGACTTACCCGAGCCCCAGGGTACCCCCGCCCGGAGAAGATCATCTGGGGAGATCCTCCTCTGCTGCTGAGGCACGGCCGCCTCTGCCGCCCCTCTGTGTTTGCTGCAAAGTAATTTCGGAGAGGGAGCGGAAGGGTCCCCGAGCCTATTGAAGGAGATTAATAATTTAGGGAAGCTGCGTGAAATTACCAGAGCGGGTTAAGTCAACATCACAAAAAAGATAATACAGAAACTCTAATGATCCCATAGCACGAGGGAACATCGGTTTTGTATCCCGTCGGGTAGAGCGCATCCCCCACCGCAAAGGCGAACAGCGTAGCCAGAGTTCGCGGCAAACCGGGAAGAGGATGCTGGCCGTACGCAGAAGGACCTGCTCTCTTTAGCTCTGCTGCCTGATTAGAGCGAGCCGAAAAATAAAGGCATGAGTTGTGAACAGAAAATTAGATTGATCAATTGATTTCAATTTTCACAATCTGGGATGTAACACGGCAAAGAGTTCATTTGAAAGCGAAGAACTCTGTCTTCCCTAATGGCGCCTCTTACGTATATTGATTAATGTCCGCATAAAGCATACAATCTAATTTAGGACACAGTAAAACAATATTACATTTCTTCTGCAAAGCACCTGCAGGGATTTGACACAGCATTGGAGCGTAAAGCAAGCCGTGGTTATTCACAAGCCGTGCAGTTGGTCTAGCAGACCACGGCAAGGACGCAAGTCATTTCGGGAGCGCCCCAGGTACGAGGATGGATCTGCACATCCATCCACCGCTGCTCTTCCCAGCAGGGAAGAACAGGGGCCTGGAGAGTTCCAGCATCTCCCCAGCGTGGAGGGGAAGGCTGTGTGGGACGGTGAGCAGGACGATGCCAAAACGCTGACAAAGCTGAGGAAGGACCTCCTTGGTCGTGGGGTCCCGTGCTGGTCCCGCCGCTGGCCGCACGCCCAGCTCGCCCGCTCCGGCTCACCTCTCCTCTCAGAGGGACTCGGGATGAAACTTGAAGCTCGCTGAGTCCTTGTCAGAGCCACGAGGCGCCTGTACAGCCCGATGGCTTGACCTCTGCGCGTCGGAAATGATATTCCGATCTCTCGACAAGACCCAGCGGAGTACCAGGGCTGAACACCTCTCGCCGCTCCGCGAGGGAGAGAGGCTGACAGCTACATCTGTAATACCCGCCGGAGCAGAGGACACCACTTTCTTTCTTTCTTTTTTCCTTTTTTACATAGGCAATTATAGTGCTGAGTGTAATTGGACTGGCCTCGGTAGCTGCGGCTGGCCTGCAGCGTGCTCCAGCCCAACGACATCCCAAAATGACATTTCTGCTCGCAGCGCACAGCCCAGCTCCCCTCTGAACGGGAGGGACAGGGACGTAACGGCTTTCACGCGTGCTCTCCCAAACAAGAAGCGTTTGTTCTCCTGAAGACGTGGCCGCCACACGACGCGACGGGCCGGCTGGCTCTGCCTTGCTCTTTCTATCGCAGCCAGCGAAGGCAGATCGCTCGCGGCTGGGGGCCTGGGTCAGGCCTCGCTCTTTCAATAGCAGTAGCGACTCTGGCCGGTTCGTCGATTCATTCCCGTTTCTGCTGCTCTGTCTCCTCGCCTGTCCATCAGGGCCAATTACACCGAGCTCATCGCCTTGGCGTCTCATGCCCTCCGCCTGTTCCCATACGGTCAGCGGGATCAATGCGCAGAAGCTTCATTGATTTACCGCAAGATGCAGGCTCAGGCTGCTGCAGGGCGCCCGTTCCGGATGAGGAGTGGTTCCTCTCGCCGTGGCAGAGCCCGGTTGGGCGCTGACAGAGCACCAAGACCACAGCATCCGACGGCAAGGACGGGGAGGAGAGGCAGGGTGAGGGGCTCGAGCTGCAATGGTCTGCGATCACATCTCCAGCTAAACCTCAGCAGCCTGAGCCAGCTCCGCCGTCCCTGGGACAGGAACGGGGGCTTCTCCTGCTCCGCGCCAGCTTCTGCCTCTCCACAGGAGCTGCAAGGTCTGGGAGTGGGAGGACTGGGGGATAAGGATGTGTTTGTTTGTTTTTACAGCTCATTTCCATCTTCAGGTGCGCCAGCATCATTAAAAAAAGGGAGCAGCATGTAAATTGCTGGCTGTATTGCCGCGTAATGAAGTCTTATGTTTCCCTCGTCGCTGCGTTTCGTTGTAAAGTCAGGAAGGGGAATTGGCCCGACACAAGCTCCCGCTTTACTCCTCACACCGTGGAAGCGAGAACAGGACGGCAAACTGCCTTGTCTTCCCAGGCTGGGGACAGGGGTGGTTTGGTCCTGGGAGCTCAGACGGGCCGAGAGCCCCCGGGAAGTGTCGGGAGGGAGGGAGGGTCGATGCCGGCACGGAGTGCAGCATCCTGCTGAACTTACTGGGAAAACTCCTCCGGAGTTCACCAGGAGAGGGATAAACCGTGTTATTGCTGCCATTACATACGAACGCCGGCCAATTTGGTAAATTTCAGCTGCGCCGAGTCCCGTCCCTGCGTAGGGAATGAATCAGGTTAGCAGCTACCGCCCTGGGCTTCCAGCAATCCCCACTTCGAGGATATAAACAGAAAATTGGAACGGAAATGTCATCTCAGTGAGCTCACTCCTGAATCACGTCTTTGATGAAACACTCTTATAAACCCTCCAACTGCCCGAAGCCATTCACCTGAAAAAATGGAACATTCCTCCCAGGAAAAAAAACAATTAGCAATACAATTAGTTTTGCAAGAGGCAGCGATAAATAATTGAATTGGTTTTTTCACGAGGAGGGACGGCGGTGACAGCTCTCAGTTCCTCCTATTGACAGCAGAAACAGCCCATGAGACCTGTCATTGGTGGGGAGTTGTGATCTACTGGTTGCGAGCGGGGAGAAGAGGAGAAGCACGAGCGGTTGGATCAGCTGCCAAGCCTCCGTTGCTCCCACTGCGGCCACACCACGCCTGCACATCCCGCCGGGTTCCGCGCCGCGCACCACCGGGGTTGTGCACATCTGGATGGACAGCCTGGGGCTGCTGCGGCTCTGCACAGCTGGATCCCGCATCTCTGCGCCTTTCTGAGAGCGAGGGTGCGCCAGCAGCAGCGGGACAGAGCTCTTCCCAGTCGCACCGGCGGAGGTGTCGGCAGGAAAGTGGAGGTATGGATTTCTCTCTGCCACCAAGAAATGAACTGGTACCAGCAGCGCAATTTTAAGTTTTGAATTTCTGATCAATAACCTGTTCGCATCGATTCCCCTGCTCGCTGTAACCAACTGATTAAGAGAGAGAAAGCTGCAGAACCGCGTGCAGAGCGCCTGCTCCCTCCTGCAGAAGAGGGGCAGCCGCTCCCTCGGCCAGGCGAGGCTCGCTGCCCCGGCACGCGCCAAAGTGGGGGCTCCCGAACCGCGCTCGGTGACGGCCCCCGCCTCGGATGATTTCCTACACGAGCGTCTGGGGGATTTCTGCCTCTGTCCCACCGAGCGCACAGTGGCAAAACACTCCTGTCCCGGGGCCAAGCGGAAGCCAGCCCTTTCACACCTCGCAAAGAACCGCGAACCGACGGGGAGAAAGCTGACGCTTCCAACACCTGCGAAGATGCAGCTTTTGCACCGGCAGCTTGGGACCGTCTCGTGCTGTCTGAGCCAGTTCCTTTGTATCCGCTCTCTCCTCTGCCTCCGTGTTCCCCTGCTTTCCTCAGCGTCCACCCTCCCCTCCCCTTTCCAAAAGGAGAGTGAAAAATGCCCGTTTTGCCCCCTTAACTGCTTCCCTCTGAAATTAGAGCTCACGTTGGCTGACCCCGCTGCGGCTGAGTCTCAGCGTTTTCTGTATGGAAGCCTTCCTGTAAAATTTATTAGCTGGTGCAGCGTTACCCTCATAAAAATGCACTAAATGGCCCTGTTTGCATGATACGCCGTAATGACTCTAACCTAGTGGCGTTCTTGGAAAGCCCTCTTTGGAAACAAAGGGAGAGAGAGAAAATCTAACAGAAATCTTTGGGATAATTAGATCGCTGGAGTGCAGAAACCTTTAAAATTATTTTAAAGCAAAGGAAACCCAGACTTTAAATCAGAGGTTAACAGCAGTAGGTACAGCTGCAAAACTCCACAGCCTCGCAATCTTGCAACATCTCCTTGGCGCCCTGTGTGTGTCAGAGGAGGGTCTCCATGCCTTTCCCTGGATTTCCCATTGAATCCAGACAGCTGGCAGCACGCTGGCGGTGTTGGTGGGAAATGAGTACAACCCATACCCGTAAGACAGACCGCAAGGTGCCGCGGGCAAGGCACGTGGCCAGGAGCGGTGGTAGGTGCGTGGACCGCCCAGCCGTGGGGCACACACGAGGCTGCCCGCTCGTTCGAGGTGAGGTGTGTGCGGTTATTAAATAGTTGCTGGATTTATTTGCCTCATTTCCCTTTGCTGAGCTGGCGTTTGCCCAGTGCCTTCTGAAATTCAGCTACAAGAACAGACAGTATATTTCCTCCCGCCTGTATTACGTGTGCTATAAAATGTTTGTCACACTGATTTAAAAAGAGATGTGGCATCACTTACAAAATATTTAGCCCTATATGAAAGGAGTCAAATTTTACTGCGTTTGAAATCAATGGTGTAGCGCGATATATTCGCCTGGATACCGGCTGACTCCCAGTCACTTGTCCTTTCATAAATAACAGCTGCACCGATGCGCATAACCTAGAGCAGGGACAATCGGCGCCCGCGGCCCAGCCCCTGCCCCAGCCCTGCGCTGTGCGGGCGCGGGGACGGCCCGCGGGGAGCTCTGGCACGTGCTCCGGAGCAGGTTCGGAACCGGGGAAGGAAAAGCAGCCTTTACTCCACCTCTGACGTTGAAAGACCTCAGCACCAGTTCTGGCCCCTTCCCTTGCACCACGGGCATCCTCAGTATCACCACAGCCCTGCCAGGCTGGAGGTGTGGTGACGGGGCGTGCGGCGGGAGCGGGGCTGGCCAGCAGTGGCCACCGATTCAGACGATGGCTCTTTGGGAGAGGCAGCACAAGCAGGGCAGCTGGAGATGCCGCAAGCAGCTCTGCGGGCCAGAAGGAGACGCTAAAGGAGGTTTTGTCCCTGGGCTATAAGACGCGGGAAAGACAAAGTCCTTCTTGACCGCGGGGGAATTAATTACTCACGTGACAGCTGGGATAACCGTTCTAAAACTTTGGAGCGTAAGCATCTCTTCCTCCCGCTGCGGTCCGCGGTTCGGCTGGGAACCACGGCGGTCAGCCCATCACCTATGGGGACGGGCGCCGCACCCCCGCGGTCCACCACTGGCTGTCGGGCGACGGCCCGGGTAAGGCAATAACGTGTAGGAGCACGTCGCACGCTCGCAATAAAGAGCTTGCAGCTTTGCTAAACGCTCTGCCGCTGCTCTGGTGTTTACCTGGCCTGGCAGCCATTTATTGCTCTTCCAACCACTCGCTTCTAAACATTATGGCTTAATTATATTTGAGGAAAGCGGCACTTCTGAAATATGGAGCTTGCAGTTTCAGTCGGGACGCGCATTTACTCCGCCCTCATTTCCTTACCGGCTAAACCAATTTTATCTCTACTTGACTTCGCGGAGTTAAGTTGTAAAGCGGAGATGTAAAGCCACAGCAGAGGAAGAGCCAAGAGCGGCTGGCTAAGGGGGAGAAGAAGGACCTCACACCGGAGGCTGCCAAAGGGCATCCGCGGCCCTGGTGCTGCTCTCCTGCCAGGCTGGACACTCCTGCACCGAGCTGCTCCCAGTTCTTAGCCCCCCCCTTACTGCATGTGCCCCAGGAGCGGGGCGCAGGCGGGGACGGGGACTGGTGACAGAGGGCACTGGTTTGTTCGGTCCCTGCCCCATCCCTTGAGTGCAGTGTGGTCTCAGATAAAGGCAGGCCCTGCAAGCCAGCGGCTGCGTGAGAGCGGCCAAGCCCGAATATAGCGCAGTAGCTGGGTTTGTCCCTGCGCTCCCCGGGGCAGGGCTCCCATCCTGTAATTTCCTCGGCTGGTATGTGGAAATGAAAACAAAGAGGGCATGAAAACAACAGCTCACCGCTCTGCGAGGCCGGTAATCAAAAACTCCTGACACTAAACAGAAATGAAAATGTTAATGGCAGACACCCAAAGCAAACGCACTCCATATGCGGCAGATCGCCATGGGCTGACGAATACAAATGTTGCCTTAGCTACAGAGGGAGGAAACGCAGAAACGCCGCGGCGGAGAGGAAAGCAGGCACGCTCCCCGCTGTGCGCGGTGCAGCTCCCTGCGCCCGCGGCTCCCTCCGCTCACCCGGGCAGGAGTGGCACACAGCCATTCCTGCAGCCCTGTGGTGGGCAGCCGCTCTTCCCGGTTCCTACCTACGTACCTCGACGTTTGGGAAGGGGCCAGCGCGAGGCGAGGGAGCCCGGACCCCTCAGCCACCTCCAGCGCCAGGGGACGAGCATTTCCCCTCCGGCCAGTGCCTGTCAGCGCAGCGGGGGCAAAAATCCAGCGGAGAGCGATATCCATCAGCACGGGCGCTCGCCACCGCCTGAATTACTGCGCTGCTCGCAGGAGGCACGCCATAAATTCATCCCGTAAGAGTTCTCCAGTCGGAATAGGCAGTAGAGGCTAATGACTTAAAAATAATACACAGAAATACAGCAAGAGCACAGAAGGTCTTGCTGGCAAGCCCAAGGGAAATTAGCCTAATGCTCAGCAAATGTTGGACGGCAGGGGGATTACTCTTCCCCAGCCCCGGCTGCTGCCACGGGAGAGTTTACAGCACTTTGTCTTTGACGGCTGGAGCTCTTGATGGCTCTGGGGGTTTCAGCGGCGGCCGCGATTCCTCCTTGAAGGCGTCTTTGCTGTCACTGACAAGGAGATCTGGTGATTAGGGAACTAACCTGGGGCTCGAGGAACCTGGCCTCGGTTCAAGCCTCTGCTCCTGGGTAGCTTTGCTGTAAAACCATGGCCGTATCGTCCGGCCAAGCCCCAGCTCCCCGAGGCCAGCCTCGCTCGCAGCCACCAAACCCAGCCTTCGGTCTCACCCCGCTCTCCTGAGACGCAGGAGATGCTCTCTGAAACTCCTGAAGGTCTGTCTTTTTTCCCAGACTTGCTGCATGCCTGCAAAAACGGGCAATTTTCACACTTCTTGGGTTTCACCACAAGCATTCCTTCCAGCTCCATCTGTGAGCCTTAATTAGCGAGTTTACTGACAGAAACTTTATTAACGCAGCATTTAGCTCTGCTGGCAGCGTCTTGCGCCCTTCGGCGCATCCTGTTCAGCAAAACGCCGGCCCACGGGGCAGCCGAGCCCCCGCGGAGCGCGCGGCACAGCTGGCCCGCGGGATTTGCCTGCCCTTGTTTTGTCTGTGAGGGGCCCAGGAGCCCGGCGCCGCCTGCGAGGAGCGGGCATGGGGCCAAGGCCAAGGCGCCCACCGAAATCCGTCGCCACCCCGCGACCGCACACCCACACACGGGCCCGCCAAGCCCAGGGACCAGCTCTTGCGGGACGAGCCCCCAAAACAGCACTCACACACGGTATAAAACAGGGCTTCCACTGGATCCCCCTGTTTCTTTCAATTTTTTTCCCCTTTTAGGTCTTTTTTCTTTTAAACTACATTAACCAGAAATAAAAGTTAAATGTGAAGTCAAAACAATAAGGCGTGGAAATAGCAGAAATAACTTAATTAAGTTTTTAAAGATTTCCATGCTTGAATAAATTAGCCTTCCTGCAAATGTCACAACAGTCAGAAAAACTGTGTAATCAATGGAGCACAATGCTACTCTGCTCTCTGTTTAAATGAAAGCTCCGGCAGTGCGGTTCTCCTGCCGCTTCTCCAGCCGCCCTCTTCCTCCGCGCTCCCCACCGCCTCTTTCCCTGCACACTGCGCTGCTCCGGGGGAAAAGCTCTGCAAAGTCAAACATCAGCTTTTCTTGGTTTCCTTGGCTCTCCCCCCCGCCAAAAGCGGAGCCACGCCGCAGGGAAAGCACCCCAAGCACCACGCTGTGCTGGGGATGACCAGGAGGGAGGGCATGCTCCCGCTTTTTGTCAGTTAGGCAAAAAATAAGGAAAAAAGCAGAATCAGCAGGAGCAAAGGGCGTTTTTTTTTTCCTTGGGAATGCACCAAATATTGCTGGTGCTGCTCGTGCCCCTGCCCATCCTGCTGCCCGGCGGGGATGCCATTCCCAAGGATGGGAATCTGCTGGGGATGGCCTGGGGGAGAGCAACCGGAGCAGGCAGAGAGTTTAGAGCACCGAGACGCGGTACAAGTGGAGGAAATTTCGGTTTGCTTATTCAAGAGAAGAAAGATGAGGGGAGACGAGCAAACAGCCTTCAAACATGTAAAGGAAAGCTCTGCAAAGGAAGAGAATAAACAGGTTTTCATGTTCGCTCTGAGGATGACAAGATAAACATAAGCCGCAGCAAGGAGCGTTCGTGTTCGACATCAGAAACGCACTTCCAACGCCAAGGCTTCGCGAAGCGCGAGCGCCCGCTGAGCGCCGCTGACGGCCCGGCTGGGGAGGCTGGGTTGGGCGGCCTGGGGAGAGCGGGAACGCTCCCTTCTCCGGGAATGCTCCCTTCTCTGGGGACAGACTGCCGGCAGCTGGCGGGAACGGTTCAGGCGGGGTGATGGAGCCCTGGGGCCCGGGACAGACCAGACGGCCGCGCGGGATGATTGCCCAGCCCCACCTTTTGCAGTATCGGTTTGAACACAGCCAGCACGAGGCAGCAGGAGATGCAGTGGCTCGGGACACTGGGAATGGGTTAAAAACTTGGTGCTAAACTGGCAGTTCCAGAGCCTGCCTTGCTTTTTCTATTATTGCTGAGATGAGACGCAGCGACTTGACAACAACGAGTATCAGAAACAGACTCGGGGCTGCGCATTTTCAATCTGCTTCCAATCCACTCGGGGAACGATAAGGGCGAGCTACTGAACTGCTCTGCGCTCCGCCGCGAGCCGAATCCCGGGGCGGGAGCGCTGCCGTCCCTTAGCTGCAGCGTGACGTACGCTTTCTAATGAAGTCACTCAGGTACGGAAGGCGTGGGAAATTCTTCTAAGACCACGTTGATTGTCCTCGAGGAATCAGTGGCCAAGGCTGGAATCCCGGGAGGACAAAAGCAGCTGCCAGATTAAAGTAAAGGGAAAAGATTTCTTTTCTTTGAATCAGCGGCCAATTAAATTTTCAGCTCAATAAAAGCAAAGGGCAAACCGTTCAACTAATGGCTCTTGTCAGCTGATCCCATTACCGGCGATACCGCGCTGGGCTGGTGGTGCTGGGGCAGTCCCCCTGCCAGGGCTCCGAGGAGGGGACGCCGCAGACACCCGGGCGGCTGGGAGCCGCAGAAAGGCCCAGCAAAGCACGGGGAATTGGGCTGGGAGTTGGGCAAAGCACCCACACGTCAGGTCACGGATGCGCATCCCGTCAGACCTAAAGCCTGAACGGTGAATGAGCTGGCACTGGGCTGTAGGAATCTTGGTGTACAGGCAACCCTTGCTGGACTGCTCCCACTCGCCCGTTTTTGATCGACAAGCCCATCTCAGGTTTAAGGACATCCCATGCTCCGGGCGCTGTGACAGCAGAGCCAGGGTGCAGGCGATGCTGCGCCCCATCGGCAGTGACGGGCAGGAGGAGAGGCCAGCTCCGCGGGCACTGAGGATGATGAGGATGAAGGACACGGCACTGCCCCCGGCACTCACTCTGGATATGAAGGAGCAGCTGCGGTCAATGCAGCGCGTGGCAGGCAAGTCCTGTGGACTAAAGAGGTTTTAATTTATGGCTCTTGATTCTTTGCTGAGCTTAAAGCTTTGCAATGACAGAACATTTCTTCCCGGCTCTGCCCTTCGGCCCCCTCAAGGCTGCTGATATATAGATGAGAGAAGGAGAGAAGATGGATCTCGAAGTCCTCACGGATTGTTTACCAGAAAGACAAAAGCCTGGAAAGTTACATGCGTTAATTGAAGATAAATCTTCCCTCCCTTTGCAAAATTTGGGACGATTGTTACTAATGACCTTTTTGGATCCGCGCCCAGGATGCAGAGATATCATCTCCCCGTCCCAGTAATGAGGTTGCAACTGATCCTGAACAAATGGCAAAGTTATTTAATAATTATTTCGGAAGGTCTGCTCATGACCTTTCAGCTCGTCAAGATAAGTAGTGCCAATTTATCACCAGTGCCATGTGAAGGGCCTTGATTATTTGAGACGTTTTTCCTGGCAGGAGCTTGTTTTTCCTCCCTGTTTTCTGATGCTTCCAAGGGATCCACCCTCAGTGAACACAGCTACAATTACCGCCCGACTGCACAAGGTGATGGATTTTCACATGGGGATGAGGACGTCCCAGCGAGGGCATCAAGTGCAAATTTCCAGTGGAGATGGCGCGGATGAGAGAGGCGGATTTATCCCAGCACACGTTAGCGGAGCTGCTGGGACCCCGCTGGATGATGAGCCGGCTGTCCCTGTGTTCAGAGAGCCTCTGAAATCCCCGCAGAGCCCAGAACTTGGATTTTTATCACGATAAAGCGTGTGCACCGTATCCACAGCAGCTGTCAGGGGACTGGACTCTGGCTGCCGGGCAGCAGCTCTCTGGGTCAGAGCCCCGGTCCCGTTAACCCAGCATCCCAACGCCCTCTCCCCCAGGAACGGCTGCACGCCGGACGAGGGTGGGGGTGCCGTGACGGCAAGCAGGAGATGCCGGTTCCCGCTCCCCCGGGACCCCGGGCCGGCAGCTGCCGAGGCGCTGGCCGCTCCCTTCGGGAAAGCCGCCCAAAGCCTCTTACACAACCGCCTCTGCGCGCCCCTCGGCTGTCCTGTTTGTATAAGCGCTCGCAGGCAGCCTTGCCTTTCATTTCCTTAATCTCAAATTGCATCAAAAAGGCAGAGATTAGAGGTAAAACCTCAATAAAAGACGGAACAAAAGCCTCTGCCCACATTGGATTCTCATACCTAGCTTTGCTGTGGTTTTTTCCTCCTCTTGTCTGACAGGCTGAGTAGCTGAACCTTAAAAAACCGAAAAAGCCCCCAAAGATTAAAACACTATTTAGAAAAGGCTGCGCCAGCTTGAGATCACCTGCGGTTCATACATTAAACATCAAATGTACATTAACTCTGAATTATGGTCATGAAAAGCAAATCCTTTAATACCATTTTCTGTGTTCCACGGGCTGCAGCTTAGCATTAACAGTCCTGGTTTTCCGTAGCCCAGGCAGTGGAGTGCGACTCGCCTGCCTGCTACCATTCCTCTGCTTCCGAGGTGTTCGAACATTCCCGCCCTGGGAAGGAACACGCACGCAGGAAAGCGGAAACAAAAGCCTTGGCCAGGCGCCTCTTTGCCACCGCCAGCTCCCAAATGGTTCCGAGTGGCGGCGCTTTGCCAGCTGCTGTTGCGGGTTTCCAAATGCCGAGGAGCTGGTGCTCCTCGGTCCCCACGAGCGAGCGAAACGATGCTGGAAGGAGTGGAGAGGGGAGACTGGAGAAGTCCCGCACCCGCCGCGTGCAAGACCCTGGACCCCACGCAGGAGCATCAATCCCCAGGGAATTATTGCGGGAGCGGTGGATGCTCCTCACCCATCCCCAGGAAGAGCGGAGGGAGGGAGCGTCTCCGGTTGGATGGGGTGAGGGCTGGGGAGCAATTCAATTGCGACAGCGCATCAGCTCTGTATTGCGTTTGCAGCACAGCTCCTCAGCAAAGAGCCGGCTTTGCGCTGAACAGCTTCAGAGAATTGCCCGACAGGCAACACAGCAATAAATAATAAATCCCCAACCGCGCCTCGCTCCTAAAATAACACAACAATTAAAGAGGAGAGGAGCAGCGGCGACAACGAGCAGAAATAAATCCAAGTGTCGATACGGGTTACTCAGCCAGATGTCCTCTTGGGTGACGGCGTTTTCCAGAAAGAAAACGGGGCCTTAAAACAGCACCTGGAAAGGAGAGAGACCGACCCCGTGCGCTGAGCAGACGGAATTGTCGTCTCTGGGCAGCGGGGAGCCGGTTCCTGCCTTTCCCTCAGACCGTTACTGGAAGTTGTCAGAACTTGTCCTGCTTTTCTCTTCTCCTTATTATTAATGAGTAAATAACGTGCCCCAGGAGCGTTACCGGCACACGGAGCCTAATCCTGGGAGATTAATTTATGAGCGCGGAATAGTGTGAACCAAACCGGCGGCTCCTGCCGACTGCTGCCGGTTACAGGCGAGCGCGCCCGCCGCCGCCGGAGGGGCCGGGAACCAGAGCCTGGGAGATGACCCGGCGCCTGTCTTCCCGGGGGTCCCCAGGAGCTTTGCGAGCCGGGCGTGAGCTCCATGGTGATCCCCAGGGAGATGCTGGCACCAGGCTGCTGGGGCCCGCGGAGCAGCGGGGCTCAGAGCGCGTGGGGAAAAGGGGGTGGGTGACACCTCCCGATTATTTGTCTCTAGCACAAGCGACCAGCGGGAAGGAATACGGCAGCAAGGCTCCCGAGCTCTCCTCCTCCTCGACTAAATCCCAGCTCCCACAGTGGGACTTTAACCTGATTTATTTTTTATCTTCCAAACATTTACTGTCTCATGTATAAATATTGAGTTGCGTGGAGGCTGGAGCAAAGGCGCGCTACGGGGGAGCGATGACAGCGGCAGCACTCTGACAGGGTTATTTTTAAACACGAGCTTTAGGAGTCGCGGGGCTCCCGAGATCTTTGATTTCTCAAAATCTGATTCGTTTTTCCCTTTGTAAGAGACGTAACAAAAATGTTGCCTCTGAGTTCACTGATTATTTCCCCATCTCTGCCTGTGGTTGGGCGAAGGGAAGGAATTATTTCTTGGAAACAGGAGAAATCATCATGCAACGCGTTAGACAAACAGCCCCTCAGCAACTCGATTCACGGGAAGGTACTGCCTTAACGACGCGCGCGGGGAGGCCGGCGTGGAAGGCCCCACGGCTGCTTTGGGGGGCACCGCTTTGGAAACGCTGGCAGCCTGGGTCATTAGTGCTGCGCCGCAGCAGCGGCTCCTCCGTTGGCAAGACTGCTGCGCTCTGCCCTCATTTTACAGTGTTCCTCGCCCTCCCTCGTAAGGAACCCGGCGCCCTTGGGGTTGCGGGAAGAGAGGCGTTCAGGAGAGGAGGGATTCCCGAGGAAGGACGGCACCCCGCCTTGCACCCTAACGAACGCTGCTCTTTATTACCGCCCGCCCACGCTCCTCCGAGCGATGCGCTGCAAATTTCATCTCCAGCCTGTTGCTTTCCAGGATACCCAGCGCTTGGTAATTGCTGCTCGTAACGGCAGCGGCCAGCATCGCTGAGGAAAATAACTCCTAGCTGTAAATCCAAATCATAAAAATCAGCAGACCTTTGCGTTTCTGCTTGGACATGATGCCCTAGAGAAAGTCATGTGCTGTTGGAGCCTCAGCCGGCTTTGCAGCAGGAAAAGGAGCTGGTCCGTCCTTCCTGTGAATTCCCACCTCCGGAGCCTTCCCGCTCAGACACCCAAGGCCAGCGACCCCCAGAGCTGCAGTTTTCTTTTCGACGCCAGGCCGGGAGCTTTCGCTGTGCTCTCGCCAGCTTGCGTCCAGCCTCAGGCAGCCAGTACTGAGCGCGTTAAAGACGAGGTGCCTGGTTCCTGCCCTTGGTGGAATGGAGGGGAGCTCTCCACAGGAGCAGCTGCTCGCACATTAGCAGCACTGAGCGTGGGTGTATGTCTGTGTTTCCTTAAAAAACAAAAAACGTGGTTATTGGGGTTTGGAAAAAACCACCCCAAGCGTTTTTAAGCAAAGCTCTCTTTCTAAACAGCTATTTCTTTGCCTCAGAAGCTCCTGTGAGCAGAAAGACGCGTTTGCCGATCGATGCGGCGAGCTCCGGCAGCCAGCGCAGAGCCCTCGCGTACGGGAGCATCGCATCGCATGGCATCGCCCCGGCAGGCAGCGGCCCGGGGCCCCGCGCTCCCCCGCACCCGGTCCGGGGAATTCAGCCCGCGCTCCACATAAAGAACTCCTCGCACGAAAGTTGCCGTTTCATACAGATCAGTCATTGAAAGAAGGATTTATTTTTTCCTTTTTTTATCTGGCTGCATTCAGCTCCCTTCCCCTCAACACCCTTCTCAACCAGCAGAACTCCGCGGCCGCAGCAAGTTTGGCGAGACAGAGAGCTGCCGAAGGCGAGATGACAACAGGGAGAGCAAACGTCCCTGCTCAAACAAGTCCTCCCGCCCGCCACAGCAGCTCCCCCGCCACGCCAGACACCGCTTTTGATAATATTTAATGTGGCTCCAGCGTAATGATGTCCTGTTATTTGCAGTGACACTGGATCGCTTCTGGAAGAGGAGAAAGCCCAGAGCAGGAGCCTGTCACTGGGGGCGGGAGGGAGCTACGGCTCCCGGCAGCAGCCACCGTCCCCGCGCGGCCGAGCTCCCGTCAACCTCCCCGCCAGATTGCTGGGAACCAGACTGTAATGGGGGAGCAGCCAATAATTCAAGGGCTATGGACTGAAACCAGCTCTATTCTTTTTTAATTTATATTTTATCAATTTTTTTTTTTTTTTTTTTAACCTTTTGTTTCCCCCTGCACCTGAGGGCTCTGGGGCTTTCTCTCCTGACAAAAGCCTCTGCTCGCCAGGGCTGGCTCATACACAGCTCATTATTTTCTCCCATTCTTTAAATTGTCCGGTGAATTCATAGGGCACTCAGAGAAGCGAAGGGCTGGCAGTGGCCCGGCAAGGCCAGCATTCAGCCGTTCACCGGCTGTCCCCAGCCTCGCAGGCAGCCCCTGCAAGGGCATCCCCAGCACCGTGTCCCCAAAAAGACCTGGGAAGGCAAGAGCCTGGAATTGCCTGGCAGCATCTGCGCTCCAGCTTCATCCCGTTCCCTCCGCTCTCCGCTGCCATTCAGTTATCTCCTCGCCATCCTTTCGCTGTGAAGGCAGCGCGCATGCTCTCCATAACGAGAGGTTTTGGGCTGCGATGGCCGCAACAGGACAAGTTCAACCTTCCTTCTGCGCATCACTCCTCATACGTGACGTTTCATGAGGTCTCCGTGTCCCGCGGCTCTTCCCTTGGCCTTCTCCTGTCTCCCAGGCATCGCTCTCCCCATTCCACCCGCGACTTGGAGCACGGTGGCCTTTCCTTGCCAGGCTGCTCAGCGTTTCTGAATTTCTGTTTTCTCACGCACTCTGTTCCTAATGAGCTGTTAATGACATGACCATTACCTATGCAAATGAAGAGAGCGGATCCAGAGGGTGTTTTTTACCTGGAGAGAGGCTGCTGCCTTAGCGTGGGAGATCGTAAATCATGCTGGTGTTTTTATTAAACCGCGACTCTTGCGGGACCTGCTTCGCCGCAAATCTCCACCGCAAGCTGCAGTGGCACAATTGACACCTTCCACAAAATGGCACTGGACAGCTGGCCAGGGAAAAGCCAGATCAACCCCTGTTTTAATTAGAGAAACAAATCAAACCTGATGTCTAAATACCCCGGGCAGCCCGCTCGTACGTGGCTGGCCGTGGCTCTGCCGGCAGTTAAATGCCCTGCCTCCACGAGGGACCGTGCCTGGACAGGCTGCGGCACTGCCGCCGGCGCAGGACGGACGATGCCGTGGAGCCTCCTCTCGCCTTCGCCCCAACTGAGCCCCCCCAAGTGTCACAGCCCCGTCTCGGGGCGTCTGCGGGTTGTACGTGGGCACGCCACAGGCTGCTGATGCCCGGGCAACCGTTGGGGAAGGTGAGGTCTCAGCTTTCCCGTATCTTCAAGCCTGGCTAGGTTGTCGGCATTTATCTCGAAAGCACTTCTCCTTCCTTTTCTTTCCCCGGGCTTTAATTAAATACCTCATTGTTTGAAGGCAGCCGCTGGTGGCTATGAGCTCTCCTGTGCTTTATCAGCGACGGCAAGGAGATAACTGTCCAGAATCTCGCCTGACCTTTCCTCAGCTCTCAAGAAACGGCATTCGCTGGCTTCATTCTTCTATTCTTTTGCATTATCTTCTGCTTTCTCTGCTCTCTGCCGCGTGCGAGGGTTTCCGATAGCGGCTGACGAGTTGCTATCAGAAATATTAAGAAAAGAACCGAAAATATCCCTGGCAGTTTAACAGCCTGGAAAGCGGAGCGGCTTGTCTCTCGCCGGCCATCGCAAGCAGTTGCCAAGAGCACGGAAGGTCAGACTTTAATGAACTGCCGAGAATTAAACAGAAGAAATGAAACTGAAAGGTGCCCCGGTGGCTTGAACCGAGTTTAAAGCAACTGACCTTTGGAAAGAATGAAACAATTTCGTTTCTTAAACGTTCGAGGCTTGTTTTTTATTTCCTCCTTCGCAGCCTGATGCTTCTGGGATGGATGGACGTGCCAGCTGGAGCCCCGTGCCTCGGGAGCTGGGCTCAGCCGCCGGACGAAGACGGACACGAGGAGGACACGGCAACCGTTTCCGGGTGAAGCTCAGCGAGAGGGCCAGTGCTGCGACAGGCGGCAGCAGCAAGGCCTTCCGCATTGGGGTTTAAAAATAAGGATTTTGGACGTTTTCTGAAGTCATGCCTGGGTGGAAGCACAGGGACAGCCACACGAAGGCATCCCGAGCTGTTAGTTTCTCCTGCACCTTTCACAGGCCAAACACACACACACAGGAATAGGTAAAAACAAGAAGGCGGGTTTCTTGCAGGATAATTGCTTCAGGCAGTTATTTATTAATGAGGAGAAACAACATGTCAACAGACAGCGGGTCTAGCTGTAGAACTAACGGCAGCGAAGGCACAGGTTAGAAGTGAGCCGGGGCTCCTGTCAGTCCATATTTCCTTAACTCCCCGATCGCCTATTAATTACCGCCGTTCGGATGTGCTCGTCTGCCGGGCGAGCAGCGTGGCCAGCGCCGGGCCCCTCTTCCACACCGAGCCAGCGCGTCGTGGTGGCAGGCGGGCAGGGGATTGGGAAGGGGCTCCAGCATTTGCAAGGGTACGACCACGGCCCCAGAGGGACACAGGAAATCTCCCCGGCACCGTACAACCCGAGCTGCGGGCAGAAACCGCCCAGCAATCCAACAGCATGGCGCAATCCAACAGCATTGCGCCCCGTTTACGGGTACCTCGCGTGCCAAGCTCGGTCTCCTCTCAGCCCAAGGGGCAGCTTTGTACAGCTCCCCTCATTACTGGGCTCCTTGAGCAAAGCAGCCCTGACGCCAGCTCCTGGCCTCGTGCCTGGGGAACCACCGGCTGCTGGCTCTTGTGTCCAGCCTCAGCCAGCCTGGGGACGGCCAAGGCTCCCGGCTCAAGCACGGGGAAGACGGCGGGTCTGGCTCTGCTGCGCGTGCGAGCGGCTGCTCCGCTTTCCGCAGGCGCTCGGGGACGATAAGGACTTCCTTGTTCTTTACAAAGTTGGTAAAATACAAACTTTCATTGAAAACATTCCTCAGCGTGACGCATATCGGCAGCAGCACAGTGAATAAATGCATTTTAATGGAATTATCCATTTCAGTTCCCAACTTAATTGAGCTCTGCCCTGTAACTTAGCACAAGGGTGTTTCTCCTAATTAACCTCATGCAGGCTGCGGAGCGTTTTACTGCTGCTTACACACATATCCCAAGGTGAGCTCGAGAGCCACCACCATGCGACATGATTTGTCAGGTTCGAGAGCTCATCTGCCACCGGGAGAAACGTCCCCGCTCGGATTCGGCAGCACCGGGTATGAAATTGCGCGGTTGCGGAGCGGGAGGAGGAGCTGCAGAGGCTGTCGGTGGTTGTTTATGGGACCGGGCTGTCAAGTGCCGGCACTGGCGAGGTGCATTGTGCGCAGAGCCCTTAACAGCCGGAGACACATTCCGGTTCCGACCACCCGGGCTTGCCTTGTGTACCTTGCTAAAGGTACCATATAGAGATTAAAGGGAAGAAAAAAAAAAAGTGCGACTCTTAGAAGCTCTCACCCCGCCTCGGGAGCTGAGAAGACCACGCACCCACTGGTCCTCAGATGGAAAAGTTGCTTGTGCTGACGCGTTTCTGCCTCAAAGACAGTATCGCCTGCTTTCGGGGGCCAGCTAAGCCCAAGGCAACCTGTCCAGCTACTTAATAAGTCATTGAGGATGTGTAGTTTAATTAACTTACCCAAAATTCCTCCTTTCTCTTTCCCATTTCTGCTATTAATATTTCTCTCTATCTGATAACGCGGCATAGCTAATTCTTTCTGGCTTTATAATGAACGATGCCGCAATGAAAACAGGTTAGCGGTGCTGCAGGCAGCTTTTAATTATCCAGCTGAGCAGGTAAAGGCACTTTGTTCCCCGCTTGCTCCCCCTGCACACAACACCTTTCCTTGGCAGTTAGCTGGGGGGGCTCCTTCCACACCTCCTCGCCTGCCAGGGGACGAGGCTGCGACGCTCGCTGCTGCCCGCCCTTCCCTGCCGCCACCAAACAGGGCAACGGGTGCAGGACGGTGGCCGCTCTGCATGTACCCGCCCAGGGGTCCCCGAAACCGGCGGCAGAGCCCTCCGCTCCCCACGTCGCCCCGGAGCGCGGCCATCCCGCGGGCCGGAGAGCACGCCTGGCCCCAGAGAGGGCTATCTCAGCCCTCGCCGCCACGCGGGATTCATAACTGCCTGCGATGACCCGTGAAAGCAGCCGTATTACACACTCAAGTGTCTCTTTATCTTGCCTTCCTCCGAGCTATTTCTTTTCATTAGGAGCAGGGGCTCTGACGGGGCTCTGTGCCGCATCGCGCGGGTGGGGAAACCGAGGCCCGGGCGCGTCGGCGGCCGCCGCGGGTCCAGCCCCTCCGGCCACCCTTCCCCACCTCCCTCCCACTCCCGGCCGGCCCGCGCCCCAGCCAGGCGGAGATATTTGTTTTCCTGCTGCAAGTCCTGAATGGAAATGTCACGAGGACAATCACCATGGTGACATTTCAGCAGCTCCATATAGAGCTATGCAGGAAATGAATTTTAAAAGTCCCTATTAAAAATGGAAGGGCAAAAACAATTTTCTGGTGGAAATTTGTTCTGAGAGGGTTTATAGACTTTTTTTTTAAAGAAAAAGGTCTCCAGCAAAGAAAGTTTGAAGTGTGCTGGTTTCTGGGGTTGCGTTTTTAATGACAGAAGGGACCTTTTTAGAAAGGGGGTTCTGGTATGTTTTTTTTTCCAGAAGATAAACTTTGTTGAAACACCATTTACCAGTTTTTTTCTGCAAGGAGCATTTCCTATTTGGCTTCAATACAAGGTCATCGAATACAATGGAGATGCTTCCAGCATGGGAAAATGAACAAGGGCGGTATTTTCAAATGACAGAGCCCCAAGGCAGCGGGGAAAACCAGGAACGTGCTGTAGCACAAAGCCAGGTAATTTGAAGTATTGTATTCAAGCTGCTAGCGTTGGAGAGCATCGATTACTGCCAAGAGCCTGAAACGACGGGCGGGAGGACGCTCCTGTAAGCGGCATTATTTATTTTAGAGGTGCATATGCGAGAAAACTTACAATAAACCTTTTTAGCTTCAGCTTTTTTTCCCCTAAAAATATAAATTGGAAGCTATTGGCCAAGGGTAAGAGAGTGGCAGCGCATACACTTGCAATTGGGTTGCTTCTGTTTTGATATTGCTGATCATCTCTCCTTTCCGGGCCCATTGAAGCTCTTTCCTGAAGAATTAACTCCACGGAACACCACCGCGGTCGGCACTCGGGACGGATGGAGATGGGCCATATGGGACCCGCGCTCACTGTGTGCTCCCAGCTTTTACAGGTGCTATGGATCAGTTCTTGTTTTCATTAAAGACAGCAGCCCGGATGTCAGCATCCTGCTCCGCGGGCACCGCTCCGGAGGGCGATCCCGGCCGAGGGCTTGTTCTCCGAGGCGCACAGAGCTCGGCGAGGCCAAGAGAGAGGCGGGTGATTATTTCAGTCCCTTGTTCCTCCGCCTGGCTTGCGCATCACAAAAGAATGCTAATGTTCATGTCTTTATGAAAGCACTCCAGTTCATCAGCTTTGCAAAGAAGAGAAATTAAATCAAGATTTAATTGGGATATGCATGTTTTATTCATGGTACTATCCACAGGAGAAGCCAGACAGCTGAAGGTAAAGAGGAGGAAAAGAAAAAGAAAAACCCTTTTGAAAAGTTGTTTCTGTCTGATTAAATAGTTTCCCACTTCAAAGGGAGGGCTCCTTTAATGTATTTTAAATGTTCAAACGCGCCGTTCCAACGCCTCCGTGCGCCAGGCCGGCAAGGGTGGCCTCGCTGTCCTCCTCACCTCGGCCTCCGGAAGGGCCGGCCGTCACCGGAGCGGCACCGCAGCACGGCCGGGTGCGCGTCATGCCGAGCTTCGGCCGCAGAGTGGCACCTCCTCCAGCAGCACATTCCGTGGCATCCACCATGACCTGGTGATTTGGGCAACCAAGCTAGTTTTTCCCTCCTGCTTGTCCCCCAGCTGTGGTGCTGCGCATCACCCACGGCCATCACCCACATCATTCCTGCGGTCCTGACCGGCGCTCGGGGAGGAGCTGGAGCCAGCAGGGCAGGGATCACAAGTCCAGCCAGGTTGCACAAGAAATGGGGAAATTGGGTGGCTGACAGGTTCTGGAAGGCGCATAAGGAAGAAAAATCCAGCTTGAGCTTTCAGATCCACCTTTACAAGGTTGGCGTCTGGGAAACGACGCGTTTCTGCCCTTTCTGTGGCTGCACCAGGAAGCGGGGAGAATGTATCTCATTTTCAGTGCCTCACTGCCGAGAGAAAGCCTTCCATTATTTTTACTTTTAATATTTCCACATGTCCATTTTCAGGGCAACCGGGAGGGATGGAGAGGGAGAGGGAAGCGGGATGCAGGAGCCACACAGCTGGGGGATACCGAAGAGGAGAGAGGTCGAGGGAAGGTGGGGGCCCCGACACGCAAGAGCCAGAAAAGCAAGGCTTTAAGGACACAGGGAACTTGTGGTTTGCTTTTGAGATCGAAATGTGGATGCGAGGCACTGAAAGATAGCGGTTGTAAGGGGGGGGCCCTGCACAGCAGCGTTCGTGTCGCTCCTGGTGGGAATTTTTCTGTTAAGGACCAATTGTTCGGCGACGGCGCCTGACAAAAATACAGTTGGAAAAGTGGAGGAGAAAAAAAAAAAGGAAGAAAAGAAAATCTTCTCTGTAACTTGTGCCCTTCAGACACAGCCCCTGTCGCGTTCGGTGCCTGACGGAGCCGCCGCTGCCTTGGGAGCCTCAGGTCTTTGTTCAGAAAAGGACACGAAGAGAAACACGAGTTCTCCCGAAGGCTCATTATTCAAACTGCTCCAGACCCCGTGCCACAAGTGCCGGTGACTTTGGAAGATGAACAATCTTATCTCCTGGGTGAAAAGGACCATTTGTTGTTTACTGTCCGGGAGAGAAAGCTCACAATGGGCACGAGGGGGAACTTGGAGAATATCTGAGCAAAACTCGCTGGGTGATGCGCGAAGCGGGGCGAGGAGGGAGCGGTGCTTCCCAGGGAGGCACGCCGCTGCGCCGGGGCTCACCCTTGCTCAGAGCCAAGTTGCCCAGGCCTTTGCGGCAGGCGAATACGAAGATGCCCCTCTCTCCTTGCCCTGGCTGGGTGCCAATCCCGCGGAGAGCGCTTGGCCATCCATCCCCCCGTGGCTCGAGCCCACGGGGACCGGCACGCCAAGGCCATGTCTTCTCCTTGCGGGCAAGTGCAGCTCTGTGGCTGGGCAACCAGGGCTGCAGTCTCTACCACAAAAGACGCCGGGGCTGATTCAACAGCGAGGTGCTCTTGGTTATCCCGTCTTTTGCGGATGGGGAAGGGAGAATTGAGAGGACAAGAAGTTTTTCCCTCTGAGGGTTTCTGCCCACCTCCCTGCCAGGGGAGGCTGAGAGCAGGAAGGACGCAGGAGCATCACGGACCACGGGGTCATCCTCTGTGGAGGAAGATGGCCAGAGGATGGAGGGAAAGCCGAGGCGAGCATCCTCCCACACCCTCTGGAGCCAGAGCCAGAGCCCAGCCTGGCTGGCTGGGGGCTGCAGGCCAGCGTCTGCCTCTGCCACTTGCTTGTTTTGGAGACAGCAGCGCCAGCTCCCTGCTCGGCCGGGGCAGGCGAAGACAGACTCTGCGGCCGTGGGAGCAGTGCCACGCGGGTCCCTGGAGAGAAGGCGCCTGGGCGGAGGTGTGATTCACCAGGGGCACAGATCTAATCAGGAGAGGCTTCGCACCCCCGCTCCCCCTCCTGAATGGCGGCTCTTAATGATCCAAGTCCCTGCGGTTTATAATTACCAGTTTGACAAGTTCATGAGTTCTCTGTTAATTATTATAATTAGCTCTCTCTCTGTGAGAATGCAGGAGTTTAACAACAATATTAAGAATGGGAGGACTATTATGGAGAATTAACTCCAACCAGCCGACCAGGAAGGCTTCCTCCTGCCTGCCAGCCAGTCCCAGTCATGGGGAGCCCTGCTCCACCGTCCTCCCTCCTGCCTAACTCAGCCCTGCCTCGAAACTTGCTGGGAGAGCCAAAAACTGTGCCAGTAGCGGTACTGGAAGGGAAACAAACCCACTGTGGGCTGCCCCGAGTAGAGTTGAGATTGGAAGCAGCAGAGGAAGCGCTAAGCTAAGCACCAGGGACTGCAGAAAGGCGCACGGTGGCTGCAGGACAGACAGATGGGGGTCCGCGGCACGGCCCCTCGCCCGGAGCAGCGTCCCTGCGCGGGGAACGCGGTAATCGGGCCCCACGAACAGCTCTCACCGCCCGCTCTGCCTCACGCGCTCCGCAGCCGCCGAGCCAAGGAAGTCGTAAGAGCCAGTGATTAAATTCCCGCAAAAGCCTTTCCTCCCGGGAGTACACAGCATGAGAGGCGAGCCTAAGCAAATATTAGAAAAATAGCAGTTTTCGGCACCCCTCATTTGCTGAAGATGAATGGATTGACTCCTCAAACACGGCGAGATCCCGAACAGATCAACACGGCTCGGCTTTCTCTCTAATTTCCGAGTTCAAATGTATACAAAATGTTTATCTGAAGTGCAGAAGAGCTTAGAGAGGCAAGCTGTGCAAATAATTAGTTATCTTAAGCGCCTTCACACCTGAAACAGAAGGCTGGAGGTTTTTTTTGTTTTGCTATTTATTTTTTTTAATTTAATCACACCTTGGGTTTTTTTTATTTAGTCACAGCTTTGCAGAGCAGAAGCAGCGATGGAGAGGCGTTGGGGATGGGTGTTACCAGCAGAAAGTGGCTTTTGACGCCCGGGTGGGAGCAGGGACCCTCCTGGCAGCCCAGGCCTGGGAAACGCCAACCCCGAAGCCGCGACCCGCTCACCGCAACCCCGCGGGGCCCTGGCAAAGCCTCTGCGGAGTGAGGAAAGGACCGTGGCCCAGGCCCGGCAGACGTTCGCGCACCAGGAGACGTGGGCAGACCTCCGGCGGGGCCGGTTGCCTCCCCCCAGTCCTGCCCAGAGCTCCAGCTTTGCTGGAAAACTCCATTTGCTTTTCAGACAAGAGGCGTTGCTACACACTTAAACTGCTTGTGAGCAATACACCATTTCAAACACATACGCAATTTCAAATAAAAACAAGAAAAAAAAAATCTGTGTATGTAACTGTAAACAGGTTTTGAAGAGAAGATCAAAATCTCAGCAAAATATTTTGAAGCTGTTGGGATGAAGCGCTCCACTGTACATGATATGAATTTCCTTGGAGTCATTTCTATTTGAGGGATTTACATTTGCTTTTACATCCCAAAAGCAAAGTGGAAAAAAAAAAAAAAAAAAAAAAAAAAAAAAAAAAAAATTAAAAGCACTAATAGTCCTAGCTGGCAACAGCATTACAAAATCCATCTAAAAGCCCTGTATCATTTCAGCTGTTAAAACTGAGAACTTCATTTTTGAAGCAGCTGCTAAAAATGGCTGTGGGCTCTTAAAATGTGGTCCCAGATGATTAAATACATCGGACACATCTGTGAGGATGTGTAAATAACCTAAGTGACACACAAAGGGCCCGATACTGTTTCACTGTAGTCCTACTGTGTCAGAAAGGCAAAGCAAATCATCTGTAAAAATGCTCAGCACTTGTTTTCTGAGGAAACATAGAAAAGACCAGATCTTTCTCCGCTTCCTGACCTAAGGTGCATATTACATGTTTGGGCTTCTTTCATTGTCTGCGCTGGGACAGACCTAGGCCAAATTTTAGAATCCTGGGATCTGAGAATGCGTTCACTCACGTGAACAGAGAGTGTAACCATCTGAGTTATCATTGCGTACAATTCAGGCGTTAAACTGAAATGGAATAATTGTTCATAATGACATGCGTACACGCTAGTTGTATTGCATCAAAAACATCACCTTTTTACACCACCAGGAGCCAGTAGACAGTGTGACTTCTCAGACCATGTCTCTCCTCCCCATGCAGTTTTGCCTTACAATTTTAATTTTTTTTCTTTTTTTTTTTTTAGTTAAATCTGCATTTCTTAAACATGACTTTCAACAGAGTTTTGCTAGGACAAGATCAACAGAACTAACTGCAGGAGTTTCACTGCAGAGATGCTTATATTACAAATACAGAATTGTACCCAGGGCTCTTACAATCTCTTTTATCCTCCGAAGTACCGTTTTCTTGGAGAATGTTAAATATACAGTGATAGTCCAGCTGGAAGTCTATATCTTGAATTAATTGTCTAAACGTTTGAAGTTTCCATCTTATCCTTTCCTGCATGCTGGGAACAATATTCATTTCCAAACATAAGCATTATTTTAAAATCTGCATCTTGTTGAACCTTAAAAGCAGGGAGGAAACGCTGTAAGAGATAATCAGGTGTTAGCACAGGTCTGTTCCTGATACACATCCCTACCGCGGTGGGTTGACTCGAGTCAGCAGCTAAGCACCCATCCAGTCACTCACTCACTCTTCCCACAGCAGGATGGGGGAGAGAATCAGAAGATCAAAAGCAAGAAAACTCATGGGTTGAGGTAAAAACAGCTTAAGAAGGGGAGCAAAGCTATGCACACAAGCAAGGCAAAATAAGGAATTAATTCACTGCTTCCAATCTGCAGGCAGATGGCTAGCCACTTGCTGCAAAGCTGGGCTTCAGCACACTTAAGGGTTACCCCAGATGGGCTGCTATGAAGAAAATTAACTCCATGCCAGTCAGACCCAGGAAATCTATCCAAAATGATCTCCCTCATGCACGAGTTGGTTTGTTCAGAGGAAGGGCAGGAGAGGCAGGTTAAACTCAGTCCGTTCTAGTTGACATGACCTATCTACAACCATAGAATTACGCTAGTGATTGAAGGCAATGAGCAGTACCTTCCTGATTGCAGTGAGCTTTGTAACTGCTCCTGTGGTAGCTGTGGTAAGATCAGGTGGAAGCTCAAGAATGTTTTTTCAATAGATCCAGAAAATTCTTGCTAGCTATTTCATTTCACTTCTATCTGAGGGAATATCCTTCTATTTTGAAGGCGAGACACTGATAAAAGTGGTATATTACACTGGAATTAATGGAGATCTAAAGGGATACCAATATGCTCTTTAATAGCAGTATTTTTAAAGTACGCCTCTGATACTGGATGGAGATGTAAAATTTTGTGCACAGGTAAGTGTATTCTGTGAGACTAGGATTAAACTAGTGACATATGTATAGTTTAAAAAACAAATAACAAATATTCAGTGTTAGTAAGGACAAACTCTTTAAAGGAAAATTAACAATCACTGTTAATAAGCAAGCATCAAATTACTCTTTCTTTTAATTATTCCTTTAATAAAAAACGTACTTTAAACTGTTTTCCAAGGCCAGAAAATTGAATGTAAGCACCAGGGGTTTGTCATATAAGATTAACAGTCACATCAAAGCCATATCATATTTGACACACTGAAAACATTTTGGGATGTCAGTGACACCAAAACATAAATGGCTTTAGTAACTGGCTATGTGTTATGGGGGGCCACGTGCTTGGAAATACTAGAGGCTTACTATGTTCCTCTAATAAGGCTGATGAACATAAATAGAAAAAGGATTCCTGACAGATTCTCATAAACAATTATATTCTCTTAAGCTTCAGTTTCATTAAATTGCCTTTAAATTTTGCAGCATTTAAGTGCAAATTTTGTAAGAAAGAAAAACAATGGATGGGTCAGTGTCTTGAGCAGTGCAGTATTAACATCAGTGAGACTGAGACTAAGACAGAAGCATATTTTGTTTTAAAATCAAATCAGTTTAAAGCCAAGACATAGAACATGAGAAGTTGATTGGCCTTCTACTGGCTTCTGCAATAAATTCTATAATCTTTTAAATAATTTTAGTCTTCATGCTGCAATGTTAATCACCCTGCTTGTTTCAAAATCAAATTTGAGAGTGTCTTGCATTAAAAACTTCTTACTGATGAAACATTAACTAAACAGAAGGGGTGATTAGGATATTCCTGAAAATATTAACAGTAACACAACTATTGTCCAGCTTTCCTTTATTATTTAAATTAAATTGATATTGAAAGGAAAAATCTATCCTCAAAACTTTGTGTGTGTTCTAATACAGAAAAAGGGTAATTAGTGATCTGAAATTCAAGTGTTTAAATAATTGTGGTTTTATAAAAAAATGTCACTACTGAAAAATGAGTCTTTTCGAAATCTGATATATTTCTCTTAAATCAGGGTCATCCTGGCAAAGAGGGTCAGTCTGGAGATAAAGGTGCATTGGTGAGTTTTAAAACTTTTCCATTTATTTACATAGCTCTTAAGAAAACTTTTGGCAGTTTTTCAGCTTTGACACATTTGTTGCTCCAAGAGCTATTTAGGAAGAAAACAGAAAACCCATGATACATTCAAAGGATCTGCATGCAGAAAAACGTATTTATTATAGTCTAAATATTACAGAGATTCTAAATATAGAGATTATTCTTTCAAAGTAAAGCTGTTTTATGGAGTTGACAGAATGGGGGTTACGGTCAGTTCATCAGACGCTGTTTTACGCCACTCCTTCCTCCTCGGGGGAAGAACTCCTTACATTCCTCCCCTGCTCCAGCGTGGGGTCCCTCCCACAGGCCCCAGTCCTTTGTGAAACTGCTCCGGTGTGGGTCATCTCTTCCACGGGGTGCAGCCCCTCCAGAACGGCTGCCCCAGCGGGGCCTCCCTGGGCCACAGCCACCTTCAGGCACCCGCCTGCCCCGGCGTGGGGTCCTCCCCGGGCTGCGGGGGGATCTC
>JAAGAY010143310.1:0-40352 GCA_011801015.1 Ardeotis arabs
CCCCCCCCCCCCCCCCATGGTTTCTTTCTTGGAATGGCTGCACCTCTTATAATAAGATGGCTTCATTTTTGTGATCTATGAAAGGAAAAGGAAATAAAGTGCTTCTTGAGAATAAATCAAAATAAATATACATATTTAATGGCAGGAAAAAAAGAGTTCTGAAGGGCTACCTCCAGCCAGGTCTTTTCTCACATGAGTCTTTTCCCCCATAACTTTTTCAAGAGCAATCTGCACAACAGTTGAAGATGCCAGAAGTTGCTTTAGCAGCAGAGTTGAATTCCCCCCAAGTCTGTGTCTGCTCCATCACTGTTTTGTAAAATCTGTGCAAAACACCTTTGCCCAAAGTGCTGCTCCTCCTGCACAACAGCATCAAATAAAATACTAAAGAAAGAGGTGAAAGAAAAAAAAAACCCAACCAAAAAAAAAGAAGGAAAAAAAATCCACCCGGTTACATCGACTTCATCCCGTTGGCAGTGGTGTTCTCTGAGATCCCGTCACTCACAGCTGCCGAGTCATGGAGGCCGGAGTAATCCTTGAGTTCAGAATTTGTCAGAAGCAAGGGCTGCTCCCCCTTCTTGTGTGGCAGGAGGGGCTGCCGGGTGTAATGTTCCCCATCTGGGATGTTCTCAGGCAGGTTCTGGTTCTTGCTCTCCGGCAGCAGCAGGATACAGATGATGCAGATGAGCGTACAGCAGGCGAAGATGACGTGGTGGAGGAAGTAGCCTTTCTGGTTGTGGAGCTCCATGATGGGGGCAGTCAGGCGGCCGAAGCCTGCGCTGGCCAGGACCAGCCCCAGCCCACCTCCCCTGTAAACACAGCAGAAGTGAGAGCCTGGCCCTGCAGCCCGCTCCTGCCAGTGCAGCCCCATCGGCATTGGGCTTGGGAGCCCACAGCCCTGACGGGTCCCCTTATATCTACTTTCTTCCAGCTTAAAGCCATTACCCCTTGTCCTATCACTACCTGCCCTTGTCAAAAGTCCCTCCCCAGTTTTCTTGTAGGCTCCCTTTAGGTTCTTTCCATGAGGAAAAACCAGATCTTGCTTAGCATGCGAGCCTTCTCCAGCTTACACAAGACACACCAAGAAGCAGTAGGTGCAGAAGTCAGTTTTTGCTGCCTGTAAAGTATCTGGCATCAATCAGCAGTGGAGGCAAGAGATCAGACTTTACAGGCCACTGCCACGACCCGTTATACCAAACACTGAGCGCTGAAATATTATCTCCATAAAACAGTGTTGTGCTTGGAACCTCTCAACACGCTGACATTGTAATAACATGCATCCTTTTCAGAAGGAAAAAAAGATAAAATAGCTAGTGGTCAGAACAAGAGTTTGCGATTAGTTGCTGAGACCTCCTCTAACTCACTGTACAAGTTGAGAGGTAGGTCCCTCACTTCACTCTCTCTTGCTCTTCTTGTGTGTTCTTGTATCACAGAAAGGGGTTATGAAAAGGTTAACATTGGTGAAATAATTAAATTTTAAATAGGTACCTTTATAAAATACTATTTATGGCACAAATGCTTATGTATTAAATGCAGTGTGCTCGTATATGGAGATCATACGTGTACACACTCAAAAAAAAAGGTGAAAATGCATGAAAGCTTTAAAAAAAAAATGTGAAAAAACCTCATCTTCCCCCTGTTACAAGCACTGAAGTCACTTGTGCAAGCCAAATTCAGGACTCTCTCCTGATGCTCAGCCATGCAAGCAACCTCTCTTGCAATTCTTCCTCTTGCTCATCAGTGTCTCTCCAGGTCCTGGAGCAGGCGTGCCTGGCACACCTCCAGCCACAGGCCCACCTCGTTCAGAGGCACAGCTCGCGCTCCCAGGGCCTGTCCCCACTGGGTGACCATGCACAGAAGCAACACCACAGGCACTTCTCCAGGGCAGACCATTCTCTCCTCCTGCCACAGCCCGAGAGGGGCCTCCGGCCAGTGGAGCATTACCCTCAAGTGACCCTTAGCAATATTTTAGCAATATTGCTAAGAGCAGCAGCCTGTCCTTGATTTTCCAAAGGCCCTGCCGCCTGCAGAGGGAGGTTTCCCCGTGAGCTTAATTGCTGGCACCCTGCTCCCCACTTCCCCACCAAGCTCCCCCGGAGAAGCATGCTTCCTGTGGCTCCTCTGGGAGATGCCACCTATTCCCAAACCCTCTGGTGATCGGACGGGCTCAGGTGCTTCAGTTCCTGGCCCAGTGGCAGACATGTAATTATTAACGGTAACTGGACCTTATGGAAGACAACTGCAGAAGGCATATGAACTGCTTTACAACAACTAGTTGGGGGAAGAAAAAAAAGTTTCATCAACTATCGAGCATACCAGAAATCACAGCACTATCAACCTACAAATGCCAAATTCACTCAGCCAACCACCATGTTAAAGGTAAACTTCACTCAACCCTTTCCAAAATCCACTGCTGCTTACTTGACAGCTAACGGGCAGCAAGCACAGGTTTAAAAAAAAAAAAATGCTGTTGGGAGACTGACTGGATCAAAAATTCATGTATGTACCCTCCAGTTCTCCAGATCAGCAGAGCATCTTTCACAGACAACAGTGATTTCCCCAAATACTGCGAAAGTGCTTATTAAAAACCCGCCAGCTTTCTGATGGCAATTTAGAAACCCAGCTGAAAGCGGCCATTGTGCACCAGGCCTCCCTGCAACTTCATTAATACACTCATCACATGAGTGACGGGCAGAATCAGGCCCCCCACGCATGGCAAATCCCTCTCCAAGTTGGCCATGGAGCAACAAAAGCCTGGCTCATTTACATCAGCGTTTGCTATGGCTAAATCGTATCTCAACCGCCGAGAAGGACCTGAAGTGAGTTTTAAAAGCAGCTGTAGAAGGACATCAAGCAAGCTGAAAGGGAACAGGAAAAGGCAACAACAAAGACGGCTCTATTGTTACAGGTCAAGCGGCTTCAGATTTGGAGCGGAGGGAAAAGTTTTTCCATATGACGTCAGTAATTAGAGCAGGCGTTACTTTATCCAGTGCCATCAAAACCTAGCAGAAGGTGGCTTGAAAATAAATTTTGGTATGCATCATAGAAGATTTTTTTAAAATGTTTGACTATACTGCCAATGGGAAAAAAAACCCCTGAAAATATTGTCAGGAAATTTTTGCTGTTCACATGCACGTCAGGAAAATGGGTAGAGGGTAAGAGAGGCAGCACCCTCATAATTCATGCTGTTTTTGCAGGCGTTGTGGGGCAGCAGGCAGAAATCAAAACCATCCAGGGTGTTTTGGGACGCTGCACCTCCTCAGTACGGGCTTTCCCATGGTGAGGGACTGGCGTCTGTGTTTCAAACGCACTCCGAGGTGCAGATTGGAGCTGAGGGATGGAGCACAAGGGCTGCTGGCACCCACGGTCAGCCCCAGCGTCTCCCCCGGCACCTCTGCCCAGCAGCGGCTGCCGCAGGGGGTTTTCCCGTGGCATGGCCCCACGGGTGATCAGAGCTGCTTCCCCCATCCCTGCTCGCCCAGTGGCAGCTGGACAGGATGGTTTGCGTGAGGCTTATGGTCCTGATGTGGGCAAGTCACAAAGGGACCTTGGTCTAAAATTTTGTCCTCGGAAAGGGCCTCCTTGGTCATGGGCAGAATTTCCTCCTCGCTACTGCAGTGTTTTTTCAGAGAACAGCAAAGCCTCCTCGCTGACGTTCTTTGCTTGAATCAGGCTAAACCTAAGAAGAGGGACTTGTCCTTCTCAGCGCTGCTCAGGAGAATAGAGAAATGTTAACCCTATCTGCTGGTGGCCATTTGTCCATCTCGAGCAAATGGGTCAATACGTGGCACGGCTCAGAGTTCAAAAGAGCCAGAGAGCTAGTCAGGTTGGAGGAGAATTTGGAAGAGCACCCTACTCCAGCCTGCTGCACAAAGCTAGGCCAACACTGAATTCAGACCAGGTTTTTTAGGGCTTTGTCCAGTTATCTCAGCCACTTCCTGAAGTCAGTCCCTAAAAGCCTCCATAGTTTTCCCTGCCTTTCCTAATTACGTAAGCAATTCTGTTGTGCGCTCAGTCCTGGGCCAGAGCTTCAGTAACACACCTGGAACCCATGGCCTCATGGGGCAAGGCACCATCTTTGAAAAGCCAAGCCTGCTTCAGGTCCCAGTAAACAGCTTGATACCCCACTGGAAAGTTGGCTTGAGACAGCTATTGATGGGTAAAGCTTCTAATTCGGCCATCACTGCCCACTCTTCATTTCTTTGGCTGGGCAGGCGCAAAAGCAGGACACAGAGAGAGAAAACCAGATTGCTTTTCCACTTGTTAGTAACTGAGCACGCAGAGGATAGGGAGAGGACACACCGCAGTTTTGTCAGTCTGTTCCTATTTAGAAGCCGTGCAACCCGCAACAGTGTTCCCATTGAGATTACTGGAGATGGATTATCAGTGCCACTTATTGCTTAAATTGAGTGTTTGGAAGGAGCTCTGTACTGAAACCCCCGGTACAAGGAACGGGAGCTCCTGGTGAAGCCCTCCTACCTAGTGCCAGGAGACCAGGGTGCAGCGCAAGGGTATGAAGAACTCCTCTGTGCCACATGACAGTGTGGGACCTTTATGTCTTTGGAGTCGACGGCACCTCTTGGCAATGAAGATGGCTGTTTTCATCCTACACTGCTGTTAACTGTTCATATCAACACCACAGCAGAAGAGCCAGATGGGTTGGCCATCATGTCACTGCTACCCTGATAACGGCAGTGCTGGTTTTCTCCCTCAGGGATGGGGGATTACAGGTAAAGGATTTGAGCAGGGAAACCCCAGAGACAGCCCTAGTGCTCTCTTTGCCTTTTTTCCTTAAGGTTCCTCAAGATTCAACTGAAAGTATATTAAGATGGCCTGAAACCCTAAAGTGCATCCGAGGCAGTATTTTGGGGAACAGGTTATGAGGGAGCAGCCAGACTCCACCGCAAAACAAGACACAAGGCAGCTTCTCCACACCTCTGCCTGAGAGACGTTTATGCACCAACCTAAGCGCCACCTCCTAATTAAAGCCCTGAGTGAATCTTACCAAGAGCTTGACAGTGGTAGGACTGCAAAGTGCTGCACAGCATCATCATTCCTATTAATAAAGTGGGACCCTGGGGCATCATATCCACCTATTGTCACTTGCCTGGTGTCACCCAGCAGAGTCAGGGGAAGCAGAAGCTCGGCTCCCAGCCAGGATTTTGTCCCCTTCCCTGTAGCAACGCAAGCAATTTAAGGGAAAAAAAACTTGCTAAGTTCACGCTGTGCATTTGACCCTACTTGGCAGATTCTCTTCTGGCTGACATGGCCAATTCCTTATCTATATGTCTTTCAAACAGAGACAAGGAGAAAATTAAAGAGGCATAAAAACACCAAACTGGCACGCACTTAAGTAAATAGCTGTTAGTGTTTTGGGCTGCTGTATAATCTCCTCACTCACACTGCCTTCCCCTGTGGAAATAACATTATCTGTAAAATACATTCATAAAGTCAGATAGCTTGGAAAAAAGGGCTGTGGATCAAGGAGACTCTGTCTACTTAACTGACACTTTTGCGAAGTTACTGAAAAGGCATATAAAGAAAGAAAGAAAAAAAAGAGTATCCTCTTCTCCTCTTCCCTCCACCCATACGACCTACATTTCTGGGAAATTCAACGGAGTCAGGGTAGACTCCTGAATCACTATGGCATTGCTGAAAGAATCCAGAACATGCAAGCACAACCTTTGTGCTGTGAAAGGTAACAGTAAATACATAAAATAGTACAAAAACCTGACTATACAAAGACATTTTACAGGAAGCTCTCCAGTGAAGAACATCTGCCTGATTTCTGCTATTGCTCAGGATGAAAGTGCTCCTCTTTAGAAAAACTTTGAGCCTCTGCTAAGACAGATCTGGGTGCAAAGACAAAGATGATTTTATCTGCATGCCATCCTTATCTCTAAACTGGAGAGACATGGATTTGACGGATGGACTTGGTAGATAAGGAATTGGCTAGATGGTCATACTCAAAGAGTTGTGGTCAATGGCTCAATGTCAAAGTGGAGACTGGTGACGAGTGGCGTTCCTAAGGGGTTGGTATTGGGACTGGCGCTGTTTAACATCTTTGTTGGTGACATGGACAGTGGGACAGAGTGCACCCTCAGCAAGTTCACTGACGACACCAAGCTGTGTGGTGCAGTCCACACCTTGCTAGAAGGAAGGGATGCCATCCAGAGGGACCTTGACAGGCTGGAGAGGTGGGCCCATGCAAACCTCATGATGTTCAACAAGGCCAAGTGCAAGGTCCTGCACAGGGGTCGTGGCAATCCCAGGCACAAATACAGGCTGGGTGGAGAATGGATCGAGACCAGCCCTGAGGAGAGGGACTTGGGAGTGATGGTGGATGAGAAGCTCAATATGAGCTGGCAATGCGCCCTTGCGGCTCAGAAGGCCAACTGCATCCTGGGCTGCATCAAGAGGAGCGTGGCCAGCAGGTCGAGGGACGTGATTCTGTCCCTCTACTCTGCCCTGGTGAGACCCCACCTGGAGTACTGTGTCCAGTTCTGGAGCCCCCAACATAAGAAGGACATGGACCTGTTAGAGAGAGTCCAGAGGAGGGCCACAAAGATGATCGGAGGGCTAGACCACCTCTCCTGTGAGGACAGGCTGAGAAAGTTTGGGCTGTTCAGCCTGGAGAGGCTTACAGTGGCCTTCCAGTACCTAAAGGGGGCTTATAGGAAAGAGAACAAACTCTTTAGCAGGACCTGCTGTGATAGGGTGAGGGGTAATGGTTTTAAATTAGAAGGAGGTAGATATAGACTAGATGTTAGGAAGAAAGTTTTTATAATGAGGGTGGTGAAACAGTGGCACAGGTTGCCCACAGAGGTGGTGGATCCCCCATCCCTGGTAACATTCAAGGCCAGGTTGGACAGGGAGCAACCTGATCTGGTTGGAGATGTTCCTGCTCCTTGCAGGGGGGTTGGACTAGATGACCTTCAAAGGTCCCTTCCAACCTAAACCATTCTGTGATTTTACGATCTGCAATAAAGGCAGACCACTAACACTGGTGCTGCTGTAGGAGGAGCAGGACTGCAGACTCTCAAGAGCACCTGTACGCAGCAAATGCATTTAACACCGCATGTTGCAATGCCTTCTTTCCACTGAAGCACACCTATAACTGGCCTGATTAGGCTGCCCTACAGTGGCAGGCACTGCCTGCAGCTACACCCTTCTCTGCACACTCATGGAATTTCTCTTTTAACAGTGAGCTGCAGACTCACATGGTCACTGTACAAATCCAGTAGAGTAAGCGAAGCCATAACGTGCTTCAGCTGCACGATCTGGTTCAGCTAAGTAGTTAAAACCGTACCGCACTGCAAACGCATGCAATTCATGCGATGCCTGGGCCTGCTGATAATCACCACGATGGGACACAAGGTGGAGCCAGTGGAAACAAAGCCTCTCTATCTACAGACAGGCACTGACTGAGGCAGACTGACTGCAGTGGCATTAAATTAGAGAGCAGCCCAAAAATTGCTTCAAGGTCTCTGATTATGGGGCATTCCCCCTCCCATACAATGTGTGAAGTTACACAGACAGTTATGAATTAAATGAGGATAATTTGATCCCCATACTTTGAAGAGAGGGGCTCCAGTGTCTCACCTGATTACTGTGGGTGTGATTTCAGCACAGAAGAACACGCTGAGGCTTCCCACGGCATGCGAAGAAAACATACCCACGATGGAAAATGCAGTAGAGAATTTGTCTTTGACGCTGTCACTCATACCTGCCAAGACAAGAGTGTTCATAAAAAGTGAGAATGAGGCCAAACTTCCAAGGAAGAAAACAGGATTACATTACTCATTCTCCCTAAATGAGAATTTGAGTCATTCTTGTAATACTAATTTAAAACTGGTATTTATAAAATCCATTCCCCAAGCACCTGAGACACAAACATATGTGAAAAAAATCGTAATGTGATGCCAAAAATGGCTGTGATCTCTGAATTATTTATGCCCAGCCACCACAAAAAGGTAAAACAGAAGAAAAAACACATCTTTGGGCAGTCTTTTAGGCACCAGCCACTTCCCTCCCACGTTTGACAGACAAGCAGAAGCAGGCAGCGGTCATCAAGTTGCCAAACATCTGCTTCACGTGGTGGCTTCGGCACTGGAGATGGTCACAGGACAAGAGCTGAAAGAAATAAAAGTGCTTCCATGTCCCTTCATGTGATCAGTCTGCAAATTCTGTCGTAATCCCCAGCTTGACAGCCTTCACCTGACAACTCTGGGTGAGAAAAGCCAATGCCAGGGACGGTGAAGCACTTCTCTAAGTCACCATGTCTAGCGAGATTGTTTGCTCAATCATTTCACAGCTGGATGGCAGCAAAGTGTCTATAAATCTAAACAAAGCTAAAGGAAATTGTCTCCTGGTCACGAGGACAATACATCCCATTCCTCACTTGATTCTCCCTCGCCACCTTCTGTGGGCAGGGGCGGGATATCTGATCCCTGGTTGTACAAGCTCATGTGGTCCATTCTGGCCAGTGAGGAGGCCATGTTGTTCACAGAGAGTATTGTGCCATAGGAGGGAAACGCATAGTGCCTGACAGGAGCACCGGGGAAAGTGGGGGACTGGAGCTTTGCAGCCAATGTTCCCCACTTTCCTCCAGCCAAGTCCCAAGATCTGGCCAGAGAAAGGGCTGCTCATCAGTGTGCAGTCCCAAGCAGGTGCACTTTCTGGTTGGATCCAGCGAAAGCAACATCCGCTTTTGTTGAACATCTCTCTCAGGAGAGTAAAAGGTATTTGGGAGCTCCTTCTGCATGCACCCCATGTCTGTAGGAGAGGGCAAATACTGCACACAGACAGGGATACGAGTGCAACGCTTTGCAAACCAAGGGTCTCTGGGGCTCCTGGCACCTTCTGCATAGTGGGGGAGACTGCAGCACTGACCTTGCAGGGAGTCATGACTGCTCAGCAGAACAGACCTTGGAAAGGCTGGGCAAGGACAGGTTCGTTAAATCAAATACAGAAGGGTAAGATTTGTTCCCCTGCAGCCTGCCACTGCATTGCTATTACAGCACTTCAGGCTGGGATAAAGTGCCTCGGGAAGTATTTTCTAAGGAGCCTAAGCTCCCTTATCAGAGGGGACTTGGGCATCGTGGATCTTTCTGGAAAAGATGGAACTAGGAATGTTGCTTCTAAGAAAGCATTGTCCTATATCTAAAAATAAACCTTGGAAGGCCTCTGCACCCTCTCGACTTGCAGAACCAAGTCAGACTATGTAGAGGGGATGCTACACTGACAGACTGAGTATAAACGAACAGGCCTGCCTACAAGTGGGGTCCCAAGGCACTGCAGAGAAGTGGGCTTTCCCCCTGCCCCCGCCCCTGCAGTGGCAGCTCTGCTCTGGGTGCTTTGGCTCCAGCCTTTTAGATCCACCTACTCCCAGGGGAACACTCCCAGCACTATGCACATCCATCTGTAAACCATACCTGAGTCTGGAAGTTGACTATACTTTCCAATCACTGGATCCAAGATCACAGAAGTCAGAGCAGGATAAAAATAAGAGAGAAAAGGAGAGAAAACAAGTACATACTTTTGTTATGTATGCAATTTATAAAAAAAAAATCCAAGCAAACCAAGACCAAAACCCAAAAAATCAAACCAAAGGTAAATCCCACATACTACCCCCTGCCTCCCTTACACTTCTCCTTTCCCATGCCACAACTGCCACATCTTCTTACAGCCATCAGACAGGACATGCCATTTCCAGGCCCCTTTCAGCTGGAGGACAGCATGCTAATGAGACAGTGATAACAAACCAAGTGGTAATGCATTTTTAAGAGCCCCAGAATTACCACTGGGATTAACACAAAGGCCTCTTTGTTGTTAATGAAGGGGGAGAAGAGAACCTGCCCTCCTGCTGCAGCCCTGAGGGAATGGCCGACAGAGCTCTATAGTTAGAGAGCACTGGTGGGAGACCTCTTCCTTGACAAAACCCTGAGCTGGTGGTCCGCGTATCACGCTAGCCACCCCGCAAAGAAGCGCAGGGCAGTACTGGGCAGCGGCGTGAGCTGGGCACAGCTATGCTGGTGATCTCCCATCGGGCTCCTGTGACATCCCAGGTGGCAGCCCAGGGTCCAGAGAAAGGGCCGAACACACTGAACCTCGAGGTCTGCTGTGGGTTTGCTGTTGATGGAGAATACCCCTCCGCTTCTCTCAACCTCCTTCTCAAATTCTAATTTCATCTGCTAATTACACCAAAGTTATGCTAAACTAAAACATGTAGGAGGCTGTAACAGATTTCATCATCAGCAGGGTTGCTGGTGCTCTCCAAAGATTGTCTAGCTCTTCTGAGGAAGAAGCAGGGCACAATCTAGAGTGAGAGGAGACGAGCTGCTTGGAAGTTCAAGGCTGCCTTTCCCTCCTCTTCTCACAAAGCAAGGGAGGAGGGCAGAGCGGGGAAAACTGATGGGCACACAACATTGAGAGAAATTTAGGTGCCAACACAGCAGCAAGCACCTAGAGCCCATGGCTGCTTTTAGTTTTAGTAACTTCGCTCACAAAATCACCTAAACCCATTGTGGAAAAGGTTGTAATGATTCCTACAGGGTGTTCCTCCCCACCTCCCTCATCCCTTTTTGTTGTTGAAAAACTGCAACCAGATTTTCATGGCTCTGGAACAGACTTTCATGGTTCTGGCGTATTTTCTTTCCACTAAGCAATTGCATGCTTATTACTTCAACAGCCTCAACAAACACCTAGTGTCCTTTAAAAAAAAAAAAAGAATCTAGTAGAGAGACCCTGATGGACACCATCACAAGAACATGGAGGTCTGGGAGATCGCACACACACAGTGTGCACCCCCACGTGAACGGTCACATCCGTCAACGGGCTGGGGATGAGATGGGGCCAGGGAGCTTCTCCCACTCTCAGCTGGGACTGCAGAACATGGTAAATGTGCACTCAAGGGGAACGTAAACGTCTGTGCCAAGCTGGGAGCAAACACACACGATTTTGGAGTTTCCTCCATGCCATGAAAGAGGTTCCCTGTTTCCCTCCTACATTCCCACAAATAACTTGTTCACTAAAGGTTAAATTAGTAAACGCTTTCAGGAAATACGGTCTGTAAATATGGACAACTCGTGCTGCCTCAGGGCTGCCTTCAGCATGCGGGAATGTGAAATCTTTCCATCCTCAATGCAAAAAACTCTTTTTCATTAAAGCCCTTAATTATTTCTAAACTTAGAAATGGAAACCAGCAGCAACCAGTGTTCTGGTGTTCGTCTCATACCCAGTTTGTCCAAAACACATCTCAATCCTCCTCCCCCTTCCTTGGGGTGAGGTTTCATGGGACAGGGGTCTAACGACTGGCAACTGTGAGAGTGGCAAAGCACATCCCACCTTCCCTCTGCTTCTCTGATCCATCACGTTTAACTTCCTCAGCCAACAGAAAATTAAGACAAGGAAATAAAATTTAGAAAAGGAAAGGGAATATGTCTGTAGCAGTTCTAATAGCTGAAGCAGCTCAAAAGGTAAAGGGAAAGGTCACTGCCTGCAAATGAAGAGGTGGGATACTCTTGCTTTTGGCAGGAACAATCCATTTGAAAAGCTGTGTCACCTCATGACATCATGTGTATATGTTTGCATGTACTATACATACCATGCTAAAAGTAGGGTCTCTCAGCTGCGTATTTCCATGCTACCTGTATATTACTCACATGCAGCAAGATGCTCAGAGCAGGCAGAGGACATACACCTATTTCTTTAACTTCTGCTTGTTTAGAGGCTATTCAAAAAGCAGATTCAAGTGGGAAAGTTTTCCCTTCTCAACCCCTACCCAGCTCTTTCCTCAGAGGGTATCTAACTGAAATAAAATTAAAAGCAGTTTTTTGTTTGTTTAAGTAACAGCCCTAGAAGCAGTCCCAATGCTCAACGAGCTTCACCACAGGGACTCATCCAGAACACAAGGCCTTTTGTTAACGAACCTAAAACAACAAGTGCTTGGGGAATCTTTCAAATGAATTCAGCTTTTTAACCTATGCAGGTGTACGGCATGCCGAATCTGAGACAGGCAAAGGAAATGCTAATATTTCCCGGTCCCTTATTTGCATGTCAAACTCGCGTGGTCCTGAAAAGCTCTCGTCTCCAACTTACAGTTGAGAAGGCCCAGCTGCAAAAGTGATGCCAGAGCTGTAAGGATCATGAAAAGCAGGAGTCCTCCTCTTCTCCCCAGAAACCCGACCACTGGGCACATGGCCAGGCAGGATGCCAGTGCAATCCCAGCCATGGTGTAGTAGTCCGCATAGAAATTGTGGGTAATCGCCATCTTCGCTTCATGCCCCATCATGCTTTTTGCAAAACAATGGTGTATGCCGTAACCAGTCAGCCTAGGGGAAGCAGGAGAGGGCAACAGGAGATCATTGCTGAGAAGGCAGCCACACACTGCAACGTAATTCAGTGTAGGAACTTGTTAATGCAGAAGAATGTCTTCTGCTGCAGGAATACACCATCTGGTGCAAAAAGACTCAACTCAGACTTTTAGGTTCTAACTGTAAAAACAAGCAATGATCAAAAGAATCAAAAGAAAAAACCCTATTCAGCCAGACAGTTGCAATCTACTGGCTTCATTTGTTGCTCAAGATTGGGGTACAGGCAACTTTATAAGGACTCCTAGTGTGTGACTGGTTTTCCCAATGTATTTCAGAATTCTCTCTCTCAAAGGACATCTCTCTGTTCCCAGAGCATCCACTGACTGCCTAGAGCCAGTGCTGCTGCGAAGAAGCATCCTGTGTGCTTGGACAGCAAAACACTGCGCAATACAGATGTGTCTCACAGGAAGACCCCTCTGCCTGTCCCATTTAGTCATACTAAAGATTCCATCTCACTTCCCAAGCTAGCCTGTTACAACTGAAAACCCCTTAGAAATGAGTACTTGAAGTCGCATGTGCTGCAATGATTATTACAATTATGAAATAATAAGCCCTAATTCAATCTACACATTTACACCACCTTTCACAGAAATGTGTCTCCCCTTCTTTTAAAAGTTTCTTTGTGATGCCAGTGATCAACATCTTGCCACTCCATTTCACTCTTCTTTCTCCTGTCTCACTCTGCCCCAGAGAAAGGAGAAGAGAAGAGGAAAAAAAAAGTAGGGGGTTGGAGGTACAGAAATCAAATGAGAAGCCTCAACATCACCCCGACGTGGTGCAAAACTGCAGCAGAGCTGCTACAGGAGGTCACTGCTCCCAACTGCCCCCATCACAGCACAAACCCCCCTGCGAGCAAGGGCCTCCTGCCTCTGGCAGTGAGACCAGACAAACCTCTTGTCACAAATTAATTGTGCCTGACAGAGCGGCAGGCACAGATCCAGGTCTCCAAAAAATGAATGGCAGTTACATTACACTGATACACCTCTGTCCTCTTGAACGTCAAGAATTTGAAGCTTTGTCAGGGTAAACTGGATATTAATATAAGCACAGAAACTGTTGGGGGAATGTGCAATCGCTGAGTGCATGACAGCCCAGGGCCTGGGAAATTTCTCTTGTGCTCTTGTGAATCAATGCCATAGTTCAAAAATGCACCCTCAATACCAAACACACCCCCCCAAAAAAACCCTAGCACAAGTACTTGCTGCTACACAAGAATGTAATTTGCTTTGAATATCTAGATTATAACCGACTCCCTCCCATAAGTTAAATATTAATCAGCAAAACGATATTTAATAAGAGGGCAGAGTTAACCAGTGTGTATCCTCTCTCTCTTCTGTGCATGCAAAAATGCTTGCTGAAGTTATTATTCAGGCCACGACCTATAAACTAAATTAATGTATCATTTGCACTTTGCTTTCTAGTCTGCCTTCCCAGGAATTACTCTATTATCTTAACTTGCTGAGCAGTTCAGAACAGTTGCTTTTAAAACGAAATACATTTATCTCCCCTTGATGTCTCATAATCCCCTGCAAAAGGCTCCTTCCCTGTGTTCCACGCTACAAAAATTTAACAAAGCCCCATCTAACAGGAGTAATAGAATTAAAATGGAATTTTTTTTTTCCACCCCCTAAAAACAAACATGAAAGCTATTTCCTCAAACACACATCTGCTTCACACTCTACTTGGACAGCAAACAGCCTCTGTGTGCCATTGCCAGAAGTTACTATTTGGGCTGCCTAGTTCTGGTTTAGGGAATTTCCAAATGTGCATAATTAAAAAGGGTGAGGGAGAAGGGGAGGATTCCCCACAAAAAGGTTTTTCACAAACAGTTAACGCTGGCTATTACATCTACCGGCTCAGCCTAAGAGGAAAATGCGATTTCAGAACAGAGGTAGTCACCCATCGGTGACACAAAATCATAAAAGCAGAATTGGATCTGCAACCGATAACGCTGGAGACCGTCCCCTGAAGTCTATGTGCTGCTGGGTGACTGTCTGCCCAGCACAGGGGCTGTCCTCTCTGGGTTATGACTGATCCATGTGCCTGTTAACAGCAGTGAAGGCTGCAGAGTAGGGACCTGAAGTGATGAAGAAAAAGCACAAGAGAGCTATGTACTACTAAACAGAGCAGAGGATGGGGGATTTCCTGTCCTCTTCTCACCTCTCATTTGGGGGAAAAAACCCAAAACAAAACAAAACACAAAATGAATTAAAATTGACATTTTATAAGATTGAAAAATTAGAAAATCCACTCTCGACGCCCTTCCAGAAGTTGGGTTTGGTTAGAGGCTAAATTTCCAGCCCATCTATTTCCTCTTTACAAGGTGCTCAGTTTTGGACAGAAAATCTCAGAGCCTGTAACCTGCAAAACCCTCAGGCAGATGCCTGGTTTTGCCCATGTAAGCATGTCCAAACTGAAGTCTTAGGATGCAGGCATCACATTGCTCTATGCAACACAGCACATTCTGCCTGTGTGCCCTGTACATGATTTAGGAGAGCTGAAGGACTCTGTAATCTGCTTTTGAAGACCTATCAAGGACAGCTGTTATACAAGGGAGCAGACTTGTATTTACTAGCAAGCAACATCTTCCTCTGCAACACAGCCATATCAGATGTAAACAACTTGAACCTGCGCTTCTGTGGCATTAATGGTTTCAGAAATCCCACCCAGGGCACAGCAGCAGATGTATGCATGTGTGAGCACATACAGCATGACACCTGAGAAGACAGGTGGTGCTGGTCCCTGAAACAGCCTCCACGTTTGCCATAAAAAAAAAAAAAGAAATTCCCTGCACCATTTGGTGTTTTTCCAGGATCATTTATCAGAGACACTAGTGAAGGGTCCCACACTAGGAAATGGAGGAGCTCCCCCATAATTTCCTATTACAGCTTCTAGGTCACCAACCACACAACTATTGAGATCGGACTTACGAGTTCACACACAATACCACGATGTTTTTCCACAGGTTCCTGGTTCCCACCACTTTAACAATGCAGACTTTCTTCGGTCTCCTGGCAATCTCCTTCTCCAGCTCTGAAAAAAACCAAATTAAAATTATTCTTTCACTGGGGAGAATGAGGCAGAGAAGCTTCGCTTGTGAACTACAGATATTTTGAGGGAAGTTCTGGACAGCAGGACACTATTGATTTCACTAAGAGCAGCTATAAAAATACTAAACAACCTGCCTGAAGTCCACCTTAGGCTTTCCTCCTTTTTCTCCAGGCTTCCCTTAACCTTCTTGGGGCTGAAGAACTGCTCAAGAATTCCTTCACACGCCAAACCTTCTCCCAGTTTGAAATGTGTATGTAGAATGGTGGCAGTACATAGCCTGATCCCAGCAAGCATGAGATAAAGTTTCCTGAAGAACTTCCAGATTCTGCTAATTTTTAAATCCCCGCAGGCAGGACTGTGCTCACGTAGGATAGCTCTCAAAGAGGGTCCCTTTGCTCTGTTACAAGACCTGCTGCATTTCTGCAATGCACACCTGAAAAGCCACGGAAAGGACTGAAACTCAAATCCATTTTGCGTGGGAATCTACTGAGGTTTCAGAAAGAAGTGGCTAGGACATTATGTCAGCTCATCCTCTCCCCCTACTACCTTTCAAATAGTCAAAATTGTTCTGATGGATGCCCTAAACAGAAGACGTTTCCTTAAAGAAAGAAAAATCCTTGGGCATCATCAGCTGTGGTGTCTGTGTTTCAAAACTAAAGCCTCACCATGTCCTTAAAAGTGCTGGGCAGCTGCTCACTTTTCTTTGTGATGCTATAGTAGCACACAAGCATCAAATGCTGCACCTGATATTCTTGTTTGCATGGGATAAAAATGAAAGGCACTGCTTATTTCCCAAGTATCATTAGGTGAGAGCTTGAGCACACCAACAAAACCAAGCTACTGGATCAGTGAGACAGCTGCAAGGGCATAAAGTCCTGTAAAAACCGAAGAAGCTGTGGTGATAAAGCAGCATCGCAAAAACGATGCGCTCCTACAGACTAAGACAGTATTTTAGGGCAAAGACTTGTACTGCTGCTTTCTAGACCAACTGCATTTAAAGGCAGCAGCACAGCTCTGTTCTGAACTGTGCATGCGTTCCTTTTGTGCATACGCAATTAGCCCGGGTGTCCTCAGCTGTCCGCGCTGGCCTGCCCCGACCTCTGCCTTCCTCCACTGAAAAACAATCTTTTTAACAGATGCAAGAAAGAAAAATAAAAGCAGGCCGTAGGTGGGGGGAAAAAAAAAAAAAAAGATAAATCACCCGAATTTACAAACAAGACAAAAGACACGTTTGTCTGCTGTTACTTTAAAAAATTGTATCAAAAATAATAAATCAAACACTATTTATATGCAAGTAGTTGAGCTATTCACTGCTCTCAGGTTGGTCCTGGTCTTCTATCTAGAACAACTACAGGGAAAGCTTCTGAGAAAAGCAGCAGAGGGTATTTTACACTAATGATTGTACTTAAGCAGAATATTGCCATGCTACTTTCCTTTCTACCTGATAATATCCATTTCTCCCCAGAATCTACGCAGCATGAAGCTCACAAAAGCATAAAAGCACAGGTGGAGCAAAAGAGGAAATTGGTCAAACTAATATTTGTACTACAGGAGCACTCAGCAGGCTCAGCAATGGATCAAGGCGATATTAAAAAAAATAAGCAATAAAAAAAGATGGTACCTAATCTCAGAGAATGAGGTAAAAATGATTTTTGTAGCAAGATTCTGGAAAGAAGTAGGTGGGATTAAAATAATTCAAAAGAACTGAAGCAGTTAGATAAAACACAGTTATAAAGCCTATAATTGAGCTCAAGCCAAACCTTCTACAGTGAAAAAGTCAAAGCAAGCACTAGAAGCTGCACAAAGTTTTGAAAAGCTGTTGATGACTGTTTACTGTTTCAGCTGAAGGGCAACAATGAAAATCACCCAAACAACACACATTGCACAGATTTCATGTGCACATAAGGGTTCCCTCTCAAACTGTCTAAGAATGACCAAAACTAGTCTGCCAAAGTAAACATTTTCCTCCATCAGCAGAAGACAGCCCCTGATGCTATATTCTCTGAATGTTCTTAATTTGTTTTTTTTTGTTTCTCAAAGACATTTTTACTTTTTTCTTTGGGAAGAGGAAGTAGATTTTATTGTCAATATGTGCTTTGTTGATCCACAATTTAATAAAATTAAGAGAAGCAACATTTAACTTGGTTACACTTGTCTTCAGAGCCAAACATTATTTTGCCCTCAACTCCTACTTTTTTCATACATTAGGGGCTGCTAAAATCCATACGTTCTTTATTTATTGTCACATATCCTTCCCACACGCACTCAGGCTCCCTTTTAACTTTTCTTACAAATTAGTCCTTCCGAACTACTTCCCAGTAGTGCTTTTCACTGAACTGCTGTTCTACCCTCAAGTAACGGAGAGCCTGTGGGTTATGTGAATGGCCAAACACATTCTCTGCTTCAGCTGAAACGAGGATCCCACATGAGGATGACTTCACCCCTTCTCTACCCTGCCTCGTGCAGCAGTGTCCCTTCAGTAGACAGTCCCTTGCTTCTGCTCTGATGGGGGTCATACTCGATGAATGCACAGCATCATTATACAAAAATGTCCGAAAAGATTCCAGATGTAGCTACATTACAAGGATTAAACAAAAAGAAAAAAAAAGAAAAAAAAAAGAAAAAAAAAGAAAGGAAAAAAAAAAAAGAATCTGGCCTCAAATCTTACACCAAAGAATGCAAATAGTACCTGATTTTTTACGGAAAGCCTTCTTGCTCTATCAGGTATTTACTCCTCCATCCCTCTATGATGTGTTAAAACTCCAAATCTAAGTCACTTGATTCAGATGACTAACTGTTCCCGAGTCTCCCACATCATCTTTCTGATGACTTTCTCCATCCTTTATTTCTATATATACCAGTCAAATGTTCTCAAAAAAAACCCCCAGCGCCCCAAAATCAATAATTTACAGTAATCAAAATATCATTCAGATAGCAACAAGTAAGTTCTATCACTTGCAAAAAAAGTCATCAGCTACAGGACCGGCTCTCATTTAAGTGGCCTGCTGCTTCTGGAGGTAGTCTGCTTTGCACGAAGGCCCTGCTCTGACTGACTGTGATGGACATAGAGAGAGTGGCAGCTCTTGGGCTGTCGGACTTCATAGGTCAACGTTAAGACATCAAAAGAGAAGTCAAGCCAATGCCTATTAACATCCCATGGAAGCAAAATATTGCTCGCTCAGTTACTGGAATAACACCAGGAAAAATCCCCCTACTCTCAGTCTATTCTTTGATTTTGCACTGAAGTCACCAGTTCAGAAGGAATTTGCATTAAATGTTTCAGTTCTGACTGATTTACCAGAAGGGTGAGTGTGGAAAATAAAAAATATTTTTATCCATTTACTCAGAGGTCCATTATGAGTTTTCCCAGACTCCGGAGCCCACACACACTCTAGGCTTCCTATTCAGGGACTCGGTAGGAAAACTGTCAACAACCTAACTCTTTATATCTCAGTGGGAATTAAAACTATTCATTGGGAGAATTTAAAAGTCTCACGGGGAGGGGAACCCTACCGGCTTCCAGCTCCCAATGCTGCTGAATTCTCGTGGGATCCTCTGTGTTTCAGGAGCATGGCTTTCAAAATCAGAAAGTATCTTTAAAGCTTTCAAACGAAGCCACCATCTCTGCATCACTTGGCAAAGACAAAATAGACCAAGCTCAAATCAAGCCGCCAAAAAAGGATGTCCAAAATGACAAGTGTCCTGTGGTGATGGACTTCTGCTGGATTTTTCTGGCTGCTAAGCGATACTGTCAGTAGCTCTTTGAACATGAAAAGAGCTATGGAAGCCCAGCACAGAGGCTCAATCAATCCCTGGAGTACGACAGCTCTGCAGCAGGAGGTAGATCGGTGCGAAAAGCAGAGCTGAAACAACCTACTCACAGCCACACTGAGTTACTGGGTAGACAGGGTTATGCATACCTTCCAGGATTTCTGACTCCACAAACTTCCTTTGTGCTCTTTTATTTATTTATTTAAAATCACGGAAATCATGGAGGACTAGCAGCTTAATACATTGTATTTTTGAAAAGCCTAACAGTGAAGGAATATTGAAGGCTATCAGTCACACACAGAAATGATGAGGTGGGTGAGGAGCTGATTGACGGGCAGACAGCAATAAGGGGTAGAAAAATGGAAATCACAAGTGGATGGCAGGAGGTTAGTGGCAAAGTGACTAGTCTTATTCTCAAAAAAAACCCCAAATCTTGTTTACTAACCTCACTAGGGAGCTTGGCACAACCCTTAGGAATGTGCCAATGACAAAGTGAGGCATTGCCAGCAGTACAGCACAGAAATAGGAAATCAGAGGGAACTGGGTGAGCCTCAGACCATGTGTGGCAAAAGCAAGTAAAAACGGAAAATACAAGGTAAGACACTCAGGGATTAATAGGAAACGCTTCTGCTGGAAGACAACACTGTGTTGGGCTTACTTCGTTATATACTACTTAATCACAGGTGACTATAAGGCACCAGTCTGTTGTGTCCATGAGGCACTTGCAATTCAGACAACGAAATACTGGTGCTCTTTTACAATTCTGGTCATCAGCATTTGAGAAACTAAAGTCTTGGCGAGCCTATCGATAAACGGAGAGGAGATAGAGGAGAACTTCAGCTCAGCAAAGGAACAGGGCTGCTCTCTGCTCACATGGCATGGGAAAAGAGAAAAAGAGATTTAAGACAATGATAGTCACAGACGGGAGCCAATGGGAAGGGAGAAGAGACAAAGAACCTGGACAGCTATAGTGTATTTGAACTGAATGCTAAAAATGTACCCCAGTAAAAGCAATTTGGATTCTGGAATGGTCTTCCAACAAAAGAACGGCACATAAATACTAACAGCATTTAAAATGAAGCTCATTTAATGAAAGCAACTGTATAACTTGATGACTATAATAGCAAAGGACTGGTTGCAATAATTTGTTTCAATCCTGTATTTCTAATTACATTCAAAAAAAGATATGAAAAGCCAGACATGAGGTTGCCATTGCAATCTTCAATTGCTCGTGTGCATTATGATAAAGCACTTAATTAGATAATCACACATTAGTTTTTCCCCCGGAATGCTCACCGCAGTCAGCAAATGGGCAGCTATTAATGGTGTCTCTACCTTTCCCATCCAACGTGTGTCCCTCAGCCTTCTTATCCAAACCTCCCAGTGAATACAAAAATCATACATTTCCTCAGAGCCATTCCTACAGTGCTGTCAGAATATTCATGTACTTCATAAATAGCAATGAAATAATCTCTACCACCTTCTTGTAAGAGTAAGGACAAAGATTATGCCCGTTTTGCAGGCAGGGAGATAAAATACAGAGGAATTGTGTCCAGAATGAGAAAAATCATGCAGCAATATCCCCTGTAGGTGCCGATATTAATGCTCCAACTTTCTGCAAATCAAGTCTCAGAATTACATGCCAGAGACAGACACTGAAGAAATTGTCATTAGTGACAGCACTGGAAGAGCCTGATTCCAGGGAAATTTCTATCATCGTACAAGGACATCCCTGGCAGACACAGGGAATGAGTATTCCTCTCCAGGAGGCATTCAGCTTCATTTCCCCAAGACTGTCCTCTTTCCTCCTACAACCCTCTGCCTTATTCACTACACACCTTCCAAATTCTGCAACAAATGAGGAACAGACAACAGCTTCATTCCCACAGCATCGTCCATCCTATGTACTGATTCGTCCATCCTATGCCCTGTGGAAAAAATAGGTCGTAATCATGTTATTAAAGGCTGTCTCATCATGCCTTCATGCCAGGAGGTCAAGCAAGGGTTGCCCAGGCAACCTGACTTCTTGCATTTCCCAGAGCGTGACTTATCAACATTTACATTCCTCTAACATTACCAACATTAAAAAAAAAAAACAAACCAAAAAAACAACCCAAGCAAGAAACACAAAGAATACCTCAAATGTCATTGTGTGGAGCTGCATCTGGGCCATCAGGACACTTCCGATACCTACATGTGGATTGCTGCTATCTACTGCCAGAGCCATGGAGGACACCTCAGCAAGCAGAGCGGGTGAGCTGGGCAGTACGGAGGGTTGAAGCACATATTTTAGGGGTGGATTTCACGAGAGAAGAGTGCTAAGACAGAATCCTTGGGCTTGACAGTTGATTTCGGAGGGAGGAGGAACCAAATGATCACAGCCCCTTTGCTCTCCATGCTATAGCTCTCCTCTCCTCCCACTCTACTGCCATTAATTCCCCTCATCCCTTGTCACTTTTGCCCCTCTCAATGCCCGCCAACTATCTTCATTCTTTGCTCCCACAACTCTTTTCACTCTATTTCCTCTCTTCTCTGTCTATCTCTCCCTCTTACTGCTCTCCACCTCCACTTAGTTCCTGAGATCTCCTCTCCTAACCCCTCGCATTTGCATCCGGACTCACCCACCCTCTCCCCTCTCAGTGCACGTGGGCCAGAGGAACGCTGGCAGCACCAGGGCTCACTGCCAGCCCTCCGCACGCGGTTCCTGCCCCATAAAGCCAGCTCCTCTGGGAGGAAAGGTAGCACTGCTGACAAAGAGCTAGTGTGCCAGCCGGGCACAAAGCAGCTGTGACAGGCTGGAGCACAGCCAGCGAGAGTCTTCGGAGGACTCAACTGGTGAGAAAGAGTCATTCAAGCTTTAATAGAGGCTGACATCCCCCTGCCTTTTTTTTTTTTTTTTTTTTAAGTTTTCTGGCATATTTGGCTTTTCCCAGTGGCATCAAAAGTAGACGGCATCCTGGCATCCTCAGCAGCATGCTCCCTTTTTCCTCTATCCCTTCCAAACCCTGCAGCTGTCAGAGGTCACTACTGCCTTCGCCAGGGATACACAGCCAGGGCACGCATGGGCTCTTCTCTTCCATTCCTGTAGACCTAGCCCACAGAAGAGGGCTTACACTCACTAGTTTTATTCTTGTTACCCGCTGTTTATCATGTACTGCATGTCCTGAGAGAGCTGCACAAGCTTCATCAGTTCCTGCTCCGGGACAACAGGCAACGACCAGGAGAAATCCAGCCCTTCCTGAAAGCTGATTTAACATACAGGAGGGCAACAGAAATCACTGTCTGCTTTAGTGTGAGATGGAAATCTCTGTGGCTGACAGATAGTCCTTTGTAAGACTTAAAGGCTGCGTTCAAGTAGCACCTTGAACTGTTTTAACTAAATTTCCCACATTAACTTGACTGCCCCTTGGGAGTTGCATGGGATACTTAAGTTTGGCACAATTAAACAACCAAGAAACAGGATCTAGTAAAGGAACACATTGGCAGGTTTGTAGATAGTAGCATCACATGGATCTGTATTACAGGGCCAGTGAAATTGTTTTCTTTCTCTATCTAATACACTTGGCTCTTCATCCACCACAAGCTTTAAAACAGTAGCGTAGTTGTAGGTGTGATTGTCTAAGGATATGAGTAAAGCTTTGTAGAGAGAGTTAATCTCTTCTGTTAGGGAAAGAGACTGACTTCCAGACATAAGGCTTTTTCACTCTTCCCTCTGCTATTTACCCAATGGAAAAAAAAAACATACATAGATCCAAGCCTCAGGTTTAGAAAGAAAATATACAGAGCAAAACAAAACAGGAAACTAGTGTATGTATAAAAGAAAAGTCACACTCAGTAGCAAGAAAGGTGAATGATTTTATTTATTTTTCTTAAAAGGAAAGCCCCTGAAAACCCTAACTTTCCTAACTGCAATCCACACACATACACACACAGTACCTGTCACCACTGTACTTCTTCCTCTCCACGTGTCCTGTACTGTGCAGGACGCACAGTCTGTGCGTCTATCTAGAGGCTTGGTCTTTGCTGGCCACTTTTGTAATTACATCAATATTATTTCTCTAAGCTTAGAAAGGAACCTTGGAATGGAACAGCTCTAACCTCTCTGTCCACAGGAGAACTCCAGTTTTCATCTACAGACGAGCAAAAAAAAAGGCTTTTGTTATTCAGCCTGGTCAAGCAGTTATTTTTCCATTCAAGAACATCTGAAATGTTTCCCACCACAGGGGAAGAAAAGGAGAACTGCACAAGGGTGGGTTTCCACGAAAGCATCATGACTGACACTCAGATAACGGCTGATATGGCTTCTCAAGCGGTGCATTTCCCAGTACATCCAAATATGCTGGCGGGCCTAGGTGCTGGTGCAGCAGACATCAGCTTGCAGCAGTCGATCTGTTCCAGCCAACAAGCAGACCCTTTGTCCCACATGAATTAAAAACATGCATCCTACCAAAATAATGAAAGCCGTCTAATGTACAACACACCTTTAAAAGGTGTAAGAACAGGTGGCGCTTGGAATTTCCTGGTGGAACACTGAAACAGGTTGCCCAGAGAAGTGGTAGATGCCCCATCCCTGTAAGATTCAAGGCCAGGTTGGACAGACCTCTGAGCAACCTGATCTGGTTGGAGAAGTCCCTGCACCTTGCAGGGGGTTGGACGAGATGACCTTTAAAGGTCCCTTCCAACCCAAATCATTCTATGATTCTATTTCCAGTTCTTCTAAATATTCTTTTCTCCTGTTCTTTAAACAGATTTTCATGCTTCCTTAGCACTTATTTCACTCAGGTCAGAACGACTGTCCTGCAGCTGCACTGAAATATATGTTTGTTTCCTGTCCCGCAGGAGAACAGGGAAGAGATGGGGAAGTCTTTACAGCAACTGGCAGTGAAAAACCTGTGCTGAGTTAATATTATCAAAATACTTCATTTGCTCATGATTGAAGTTGACTTTCTTGGATAATGTTTTGAAAGATTTGTCAACAAAACTCACCAAGCCTGTTTTACAAATGACATTTCAATATGTAGTTGTATAAAAATCATTCCCTTAATGCAACAATGAATTTAAACTTTTATTTCTAAAAGAGGGCAAAAGTGTTGAGCCAACTGGTGAAATTTTAAGACTTGAAACATTAGGGATTATTTAATCGGGTCTAGTTAGCACATGTAGATTTCTTAAGCATTAAAGAAAATATGACCGCATAAAACCAAGAATCTCTTTATGAAGGCCATTATTCCTGCGAAAAATCAAAAGGTGCACCAATCACTCAATAATGAAGCCACTTAAAGCTGTCAAGGGGGCAGCTCTCCTTTGGTTTTGCAACCAACAACAGATGCTACCTTACACCCCTGGGGCAGGTTACGGAGAAGACAGGGGTAACGTTAATTTACAAAACTCCGGATCCTATCAACATCCCTTGTCTCACTTTGATTTGTTTACCACAGAAGTGCACTCCCATTCTATCTTGCTGGCCAAGCACTGCCCATGCCCATTTTCTCCAGACAGGGGTTGTTACCACAGCTGCTGGACCCTTCAACTGCAGCTGGACCACTGTCCAGACATGTAGTTGTTCTCTTTAGAGACATCTCCCAGAAGAGCACCGGCAAACTGCTCTCACCCTACGGATTGATTCAAAAAACAGCAGATAAATTTTGCTTCCTTTTTTTCCCACCCAACATACCTATGGAGAAAAAAGGCCTTACGGAAGTTTAGTGGCACTTTCCACTATGGGCAGCGCAGCCAAATGGGCCAGTAAAAGCTTTCAGCGGGCAACGGGAATGGTGTGATTCTTCAGAAGAGAAAATAAGAGAAAATAAGCCTGTTTGTTGCTTGGACAGCAATTCAAAGTCGCATTTTCTTCCATCTCAGAAATACTTCACCCACTTGAATGCTCCTTCTTTTTATTATGGAACTCATATCAGCTGCCAAAATAGGTACATATGAAACTACTGTAACTCCTGTAATTATCTGTTATATAGGATACACTAATTTGACTGTTACGTATGAGTAAAATTACAGTGGGGTTTCCAGCTGGAAGGGACTGCAAGCGAGCAGTTTATCATTTAAATGTACTGGGAGTAATTCAGTAGCAGGAGGCTGCTACGACAATGCAGCGAGGAATAATAAACAGCAACACAATGGCCCCTAACTAGAGCAAAACAGTTTCCAGCCCTTTCAGATGGAAAACAAAGAATAAAACACATCACAAACAAAAACCCCTCCACACAGATAGGAAACTCAACAACGGAGTCAAGGGGAAATAGGGGATATCTGCATCAGGCTCAATGGCATCCTTTCTCCCAGCCAAGTACCAGCTTTTTACCCATTCTCTGCTACAGTAGCTAAGGGTATGTGATTGTAACACACAAAAGCAGAAAAATGCTTTCTTCTGCTTACTGATCCACTGGAAGACAGACAGCCTGTGGTTTGATCACATTTTTCATTGGGGATTTCTACTTTTCTCCTGTGCTCGCTCAAACTATCAACACTCCTATGTACCCAGAATGAGAGAGAAGGTCCTTCCAGAATTTTTAGCTAAGCTCATTTCATCCTTTTGATACTGCTCCTCTCTTACTCTCCCTACAGAAATGCAGCATCCCACCAGAACTGGATCAGGAAAGAGAGTTTAAAGAGAAAAAGTGAGAGAAGAAATAATAAAAACCTCAAACAAAATCCTCAAGAAATCCAGCATCAGCAAGGAGGCAAAACCAACCATATTCTGTACCACTTAAAAGTTTGCAAAGGGTAATGTACTGACAACTGCTGTATCCAAATGTATTTGCAGGCAGAGAATCCATAGCATCAAGATGTGTAATAATGTTTTGTTTTCCACATGGAAGGGAGTCCTTCCTTAAACAGGAGTGTACCCCTACCATGAAACTGCTGGAAAAAGTAATCAGTCACGAATAGTCATAAAACCATTTTGATACTCAGCATTCCTCCATGGACAATATTATTATACATGGCTTCAATAAATCCCTCTAGCACACAGTTGCATCTTTATCATACTCCTTAAAGGAAACTCAGGTAATTTATTTTTTCTTTCCCCTAAAACACATTTTATTTCATCTGCAAATTAAAGAAGCTGACTAGCTAAGAAAAGCCAAATTTAGAGTTGGTTGGGAAGCTGCAAGTCCAATTGTGAGACATTTCGTTGCCACAGAGATGAGTTTTCTCCAAGATCCATCATTTACTCTGGGGAAGATCTGCAAAAAGGAAGTGAGGGGGATGGAGATCACCAGGTTAACGGCTGCTCACATACCCCGGGGCTTTTCAGAACTTTACCAGAAAAAATACGCATTTACATTGCAAAGCCATGTTATGTGCAATGAAGATCCAGGCACTGTAGCCCCAGTCACCCAATTCATGTGCAAGCAAGCTAATTAACGTTATTCCAACTGCACCAGAAATCACAGCAGTGACCTGGGTATGGGTATGAAGACCACAGACCCAAGTCAGACTTTTCCACCCCTCACTGATCAATACTGCTTCATTCGTTAGCCACTGATGTTAACAGTGACATTTTTCTGTTCTGGATGAAGTCTGTTCCACTGCTGATTGATGCCTTTAGCACCCATGGACTAAAGCTACAGTTACCCCAGAGACCTTCGTCAGCAAGTATTGGGCCAAGGGCAAGAAGCATTATCCCTACCCCTGGGCAGAGCTACTGGGTGAGGTCTTCCTGTAGCCCCAGCAGTCAGAGTAAGTAGGGTTTGAAAATGTGTGTGGTGGGGAAAAAAAACCCCAACATTCCACTCTGTTCTGACTAGTGGGTAGTCTGATACAGATTGCAAGTGACAGTGTAAAATGGGTGTTTACAGGCACCGTCAGGTCTGTGAGAAGGAAGAGGAGAGCCTGAACCAAATCTGACAGGTGGATGGGTGAAGCGAAGATCCTTTCCCTTTGTTGTAATTAGACACACACTGAGTTTCTTCTGCAAAGCTCCCTGCGAAACAGGAGCACAGCTATTTCAGTGACAATCCTGGTGATAAAGAGTTGTCAGCTCTTTCTAAAAGCATCAGCAAACCAAGGAACCGGTAATTTAGACTCTCAACCAAAAACTGCACCCTACCGTTGCCACTTGCAGCCCCTTCACCCCCAGAGCAGCATCACTCAAATGATGCAGGAGAGGAAAGCAAAACGACTCTTAGAGCAAGGCTTTAAAGAGAAACTGTAATGTGATTTAGGTTTGCCGTGGGAGTGGTGCTTTAGCATTTGGGGTTTGAGTGCTGCCACTTCTCCAAACCAACAAAACAAGTGTTGCATGATGGGTGGGACCCCAGCCAGCAGCTTCCTTAAAACACAGTTTCCAAGGGCACACAGGACTGAAGCCATGGTAAAATTCTTCGAGATATCTCTAAAGACATACGGCACTGCTAGATGAGACTTTAATTACTAGGACTGTTCAACAGACTGAGTAATTTTAAAAAGAGTGGTGGAGTTTGGAATGTTTTTTCAAGAGATGCAAAATGAATGAATGAACGAACGAGCAGTATGATTTTACAGGCAGTAAATAGATTATTTAATTCTGGGCAGCAATGCCACGTGCAGCCTTTCGAGAAGAGTGGAGGGATTTGTGGTGGTCTGTCTGTCCTACTCACCGGGCAGTACTCCCTTGATGTCGCTTTCCGTGTTCATCCTGTTCTTGTGCGTGAACTGAAGGATCAGTTCCTTGGATGCCTCAAACTGTTGCGTAGCCATCAGCCACCGAAGCGACTCTGGAAAAATACTTTAAAGATGGAAAACAGGTTAGAGGCCCTTCCAAGTTTCTGTCAGAGGAAGAGCTGATAGCGTTCAGCTGCCCATTTAACCATTCATGAGCTATGTAATTATTTTCAAAAAGCAGAAGAATCACTTATGAAACAAGTAAGAGGGAAAACAGATTCAGATTGTGCAAATTAATGACATTTTCTTTTACACTGATTCACAAATGATACAAGAACTATCCTATCACATAGAAATAGGACATACTAGAATTTTATAGCATATTAGAGGTGTTCTGCCTGTTAATATAATTTTGAAAGGACGGAGAGGAGAAGGCAGCATTGTCTGCCATAGACATTTGCTGCCAAGACGGGAATGAATGTGATGTGCAGTTAACACATGGCAATTCGGACCAAAGGAGGAAAATAGCTGACAGAAGTGATTTGTACTCTCTTGTAAAGACAGAGAGAGGAAAGAGAAGAATCACTTTTTAGGATTATAATGGAATAGATTTTTTAAATTTTTAAACATGTCAAAAATCGTCTCCCAGATATGCAGACTTTAAGCCACTCTTTTATACAGGTCAGTATTGTGAATGCTCCAAACATTCAGTTGTTTCTCTAAAAATTTCCCCTAGTAAAGACAATATTATGTTAGGTGCGTTGCCCTCAAAATATACACATGCACATAGATTTACAAAATAAAAACGTTTATTTTCCATTCAGTTGTTTCCTTCAAGCACTGATATTCATCTGATTCATTAGCTTAACTAATCATTCTTCCTTTTTGTTTGAGATGAGTTTATTTTAATACATAACCAAAAGAAATATGTAGATCTTAAAACAAAAACAAAACCTCCCATATTCTATAGATATGAAAACTTCCAGATCTGTCTCCAAGCACATTTTTCTTTCTTGTTTAGGCCTCATTTTCACTAATCTTACAAACTTTTAACTTCAAATGCATAATAAACCTCATATTTCCTTCACAAAGCACTGATCTTTGCTGTGGATGCTGCCTCAGTTCTTATAGTTCTAAGCAGTGGACAAGGCAATTGCACCGTTGCAGTACTATCTTCTAAGGCTGATGCAATTTGGAAGACAGCTTAGTGAAACCTCCATCCTAGATAGAGAAAGTATGTTTTTTTTGAAGAAGAAAAAAAGGAGAGAAGTCAGGCAGACTGCAATCCAAATGAGATCAGGCAGTAAAAATATATAATAGCCATGATGACAGTCGTTCAGCTTGACAGCCTATTTACTACCACTGGTGCTGCATCGATGCTTTGGCATATCCTCCTGCAGAAAGTCCTGTGCTGCAATAGCATGTTTTGAATGGAAGGAAGAGAGCCGCAGGGATGGGCATCATGGGGACCAATGGTGTCTAATGCCTTCCAGTTCTTTCAGGTTTCTCAAACTGGAAGTGCTGAAGCCTCATGTCTTTCAACTGCTCCATTACTCAGTGTGAGCAGTGGGAGGTTCATTTAAGGATCTTTAAAACCTCCTGGGCTGCTTTGAGCCCAGGTACAGCAAGGTGTCATGCTGGCCACCCCGTCTCTGTGCAAGCACCCAACTCGCTTGTGGAGCATGGACCCTGCTGCCAAGGGTCATTTGTGTGCACCCACCATTGCACCTTCTGTTGCCAAACTAACCACCATCACAACCACCTTAATCACCTGTCATTAAATACTGATGAAGCTGAGAAAGCTTTCTGCTGAGGGTGGGCAGTTGCCCAGATCACCAGGCTGAGCTGAGTGCAGACACCTGGTTGATAGTTGTCTACCTCCTCCATCAGCCAGGAAAGGACCAGCCTTTTGCAGTCAAAGAAAAAAATGGGCAGTGGGTGGGTTGAGGGAAATGTTAATCTCCTGTTACACAGCTGCTGCTTGGGAGAGGAGAAGGGGAAGAGTGGGAGGGACATTGGGAGAAAAGATCTTAAGCCTGAGAAATCCTAAGAGCAGAGAAGAATCCTTGACAGATAGAAAAAGGCCAGGTAGGTACCACACAGAGCTGGAAGGAGAACCATGATCCTGTCCAGACGCAGAGCAAACCCATGGCTGTGCAAAGGGTTAGTGTGTCAATTAGGGGTCACACACAAGGGCAACAAGTCCAGTTATTACAACTTTGTGTCTTGGTGAGGATAAATCCTATGTAACAGCATCAGAAAAGAACTGGCCACCCCTTCCCAGTTCTTCAGTTTCGGTCAGAATGAAGCAAGAGCTTATTTCAGATTATTGATACCTGTGCTGAACTTCACGGCAGTGCTGTCAGGAGCTTCCTGTGTCCAAGGGAGAGGAAAAAATGCCTGTGTGTAACTGGAGCTCCCGTTCCCTCACAGCTCTAACACATACACTTTGAAAGGAGTCTAACTTCTATTAGCTTGTTTTTATATGCTTGTCACCAACCCCTCTGCTCATGTCTGGCTTATGTCGGTGCCTCTGTCTTTCCAGAATGACTTGAGAGCTCAGCAAAGGCATCTACTCAGGTGTCCCAGTTCACCAGCCCCGTCCCTCCTAGACAAATCTGCTGTTTCCCCTTTTCCCTCCACCCATGCCCAGCTTCTCGCTCCGCTCAGCCACCCACCTCCTGGGGATGCTATAGCCTGCCACGTGCATGTGGCTGGTAGCAGAGCAAGTCTATAGGTGGGAGAGGGCTAAGCCCCAGCACGGAGGGGCAAACAGTGCTCTCACAGCAGGAGATGGAAGTAAAGACAGAAAGGAGGAGGCAGCGTCTGTTATTGAACTCACTGCTTTGGGTACACAATGGGGAATTAACAAGCAGTGCACTTTTCCAGTTGTTCTTTTATTACAAATCAGTTAGTTTTCTTCCTTCATCTGTAACATATGCTGAGGGTCCACACTCTATTCCCCAACACAATGCAGGGGGAAGAGGGGAGGAAAGGAAAGAGGTAATAAAACGGTAGCACTTTCCAGATAATATGCAACAGATGGAAGAGAAAAGCCTAAGAGAAAAGTGCATACTGTACCAACACTATAATTAAACAGGCATCCTAACCAGAGTCCATTTCTGCAAATGCGAAAACCTCAGGCAATGCAAATCCTGTTACTTTGGCTGTTACCACTATTTATCAAGCTGCCATGTCACACATTATATAAGGGGGAATCTATTTGCGTGGTCTGTCTGTCCTGTCCAGCCAAAAAGCCACAAAGCTCTCTGAGACTAGGAAATAAATGTTAGCATTTCCTATTGCTCTCAACGTCACCCAGGGACAACCTCTCAGCAGGAATGTACAGGACCCTGCCTTGGCCACCTGGAAAAACGTGCTAGCCTCCAGAAGACTCCTGAGGGATTACTGCTGTCCATGTCATCTAGCGCTTTCATCAGGTGTCTTCATACTATCAGACTGTCCTTTTGGATATAAATACCTGTGAACATTATGTTTGATATTGGGTACTCTCCAGTGGTGGATATAATACTTTCCAGCTGGCGGGCATCCCAACAGGAGGTTTTGGAGTAGACCTGCACATGTTTGCATCTGCATGTGTATAACATAGGGCAGGTTTGGGAGAGTGGTACTGTACATTAACAAGAACACTCTAGCTTATTCATCATCAAGATTAACACTGACAAGATGAAACCATTTAGATGTTGCACATGCTGGAAAACAGAGGGGGTGGGGGAAAAAAAGAAGCCATTATTACTGCCATGAACGCAGTAGAACTCTGTAAGGCCTTCATGCATTAATAGAAAAATATAAAACTTAAAATTTTTTACATGCTGTAACAAGTTTTTACATGTTGCAACTTGTTCGGCATTACAACTACCAGCTTGGTCACCTACTGTACATAAACTGGGCCCTGCACAATGCGGTAGCCTTTTTTTCTTAATTTTTCTTCAGTATACAGCAACTAAATATTTTAATCTTCTCAGTGTTATCTTTAAAATGAACCATCTAGCATGTTCTTACTCTTATTGTTTTGTACAACACTGCTCTCATAAGCCTCTGTTGTGCTATGCTGCCACTGCGTGTCACTATTAAGACAGAAGAACAAAGAAAGATTCTTTTGGGAGATTTATAGAGTCCAGGTTGGGATGGACCCAGCACCACCAAGGTGAGAGCCACCCTGCTTCCCTCAGGACAGCCGTACCAACACTGCTGTGCTGCCAGTGCAGCGGGAAGAGAGGAGCGGGAGCTGCTGGGAGGGAAGGATTCCTTGTGGGAACGATCCCGAGCCACTGCCCGATGCAGACCGGCCATCCACGCTTCGGCACAGCATGCACTAATTGGGGCAAAATTGAGCAGGCAGTCTAGTTGAGGGCTGTGTACCTCACACACACATAAGACGTCCAAGTGCGCTTGCTCAAGAGCCGACACACATTATTTTTAATCTAGCTTGGCTAACCCAAGCCAAAGAAACCAACAGTGACAGCCCAGAACCATAGTACGGGTTTTAAGGGAAAATTTAGCTGTGCAGCCGCAATCTGACAACAGCTAGGCTGAGATGCATCCTCTCAAGAACTGTTTTCATCTTTAAAGGAGAAGTGACAGCCAGAATAGCAAAGCACAACTTGCTGCTCAGAGGAAGAGGACCATCTCCTGAGTTCCCACCAAGTCTCAACATGTAACCTACGTGTGCGCTACAGCAAATTATAAAGTTACTATTTCTTATTTCAAAGTCAAGTTGTTGCAAAAGGTGAACCTAAGAACAAAGGAAAAGCTCATGTGTATTGTGAAGCACATGCACTTCCTGACAGTGAAGCACCTCCCAAGTCCAACACTAGGAGCTTCTGTTGTCTTTGACCCGAGAGGAAGAAGTACTTACATCCAGTAGAGCAGCATCAGCAGGAAAGGACAGATGATGACGGCCTGGAGGACCTGCCAGTCCCTGCAGAGAGCAGCCAGCCCTGGCATGAGGAACTGCCCCGCCATTTCGATGAAGCTCGCCACCATGGTGATCATGAACCGGTGCCCAGGAGGACAGAGCTCTATACCTGCAACACAGAGCACACACAGATGCATTAGCCCCTCACCAGCAAAGGCATCTTTTTATAAAACTTTCAGGGAGTTAATGTCCTTAAAACCTTTGGCCAAAGTTATGCACAATCACATAAATCTTGTTTCCTCCTGTATTTAGGCTTCAAATCCCCTAGGCAGCTATGGAGGAGCCCATTAACAGTTGGCTGTGGCCTAATGTTGCAACTTCCATACACCTACCATGTCTCCTGCAGACCTGCCGTATCCCCAGTGCCTGCCTGCCTTCAGTCTCTGCCTAGAGAAGCATTTTTACCAAATTGTAAGATATTTGCTGAATGCAGGGTAAAACACAATCCAAAGATTTGGGGTTGAGCCTTCTCAGCGTTCTCAGAGATGCCTCCTGCTTTTCCAATCAGTTTGCTGAGAGGCAAAGAGCGCAGCTCTCAGCAGGACACAGCTGCCCAGCTCGTACAGGATGCCACCGGCCCACAATTTAATATGCTACAGTTTCAAGCTGGATTTTGCTGAGTGGGTTGCTTCTGGGTTTGCTTTTTGTTTTCACAATAGCTAACCTTGATCAACTTTCAAACGAGCCAGCCTTCTATCTGTCTTATCCTGTCCTCCCTCCTTCCTTTTGCTGTGGGGCAATTTACTGCCATCATCGCTTGTCTCAACTGCCTGGTGAAAAGTGCGTTCAAGTAGATAAAAAGCTTCCTTAAACCCTGAATTCTTGCTACCTTTTTATTTAGCTCTCAAAAATGACGACAAATTTATCAGAATCACAGCTTTAATAAAAACCTAACAAAAAAACACAGATTAAATAGCAGAAAAATTGGACTGCCTTGTGGAAATACATTAAAACTTTTTTTTTTTTGCCAGTAAGATTGCAATACAAACCTCTATTTCATATTTACCATTTGTCTACGTTCACTTCTAAAGATTAATAATTAAGCACAGTAAACCTGCCACAAATGTTCTGTAGTACTTATCGGCATGCTGATACAGAAACATAGGCTCATAAACATTCATGATACATTGCTATCAGCATTGTTGCTTTTCCTTGGGATGTTTCCTATGGTGGTTTTAAATTAGAATTTAACGACTGCTAAAATTGTAATTGAAAGTTATAAGACAATAGGAAGACATGACAGCTGCTCCTTCATTCACACTCTCATCTGTAGCTTGTTCAGCACTTATCACTGTAACATAGATTTAAACCAGCTGATCAGGAACTAGCTTGTAGATCAAATGTAGAATTAAATACCTCACACTGGTTTTTGTCCCCTTTCTTTTTAGCTAATGACAAAAACTATTTATGGATTTTTGCCAATACAGAAGGAAAATGTATCTGTTGTGAGGCAGCGCAAATTTTCATTAACTTAACCACAAACACAGCAGCTTTGGAAAAGCAAGGGGAGGATAAAACCATCAAAGTCTCTCACTTACTACAAAAAGCTTTTACATTTTAATCAGGAAAACAAGATTAAAATACACAGCTCCTTATGACATTAATACGGTTTCATTCTTACTAATGAAATATCCCAAGCCTAGGCGATTTTTTTTTATTCTATGCAAAGGGGTCACTTCCGTTTTATTTTCCTAATCTTCAAATATAAAGTGGTTCTGCTTGTTTTTCTAAACCTTAAAGTCCCAGTTACTCAGACTCTAATACTCCTTCATTAAGTACAAGGACGAGTTTTGTCACTATAGAAACGGCAAGTCTGCTTTAGATAGGTAAGGCTTTGGCATTTCAATTGCATTGCTTAGGTTAGTATCAGATTAAAAAAAAAATAACCAGGAGGAGAATAACTTTTATACGAAGTCAGAAAGAGATGTCCAAATAATAAAATTATATTTTTTCAAGTCACTGGTGCACAGTATGCAACTCCATTTGCAGCGGTTAGTTGTTGTATAGAAAGGAAAACACTTCAGAGATTATTTAGCGTCTATTTTCTTCCCTGGATTATCAACGCATATGATCAACTTTTGCCCTTTCCCCTAAAAAAGCTGGAGAGAAAAAAATTAAAATCCTTGCTGTTGCTGGGTGAGCATGACTTTCAAGTGACATCAGCAGGTGCTCCTGCTGCTGCGGCTGAAATATCACATCTCTGTTGAAATATTCCATGTATTAGGACAGTCTACTGACTTTCCAACGTCTCTGGCATCAGTTTTATTTGATAAGAGATACAGCACTGCAGTTTTCAGCAAGCATTAAGCAGTCAACCTTTTCCTACCTCTGCCCCAGCACCAGGAAAGGCACCCTGCACCCCACTGATGCTCACACGGGTGCTGCAATGCACCCAGGCACGAGGCCTCTGCAACTGCAACAACTTCTACCCAGTTCATGTGATAAATTACTGACTCAGAAGAAATCACTACAAGATATAGATCAGCTTTATTCACCCATGGCAAATCCAGTAAGAAAGCTCCAACTCCCCCATTCACTGATAATGTTTCCACCTCAGCTACTTTGTGGAGGATGAAGCAAACCCTTGTCATACACACAAATAATGGAAATCAGTACCAAAAACTCCCAGATACCTCTACTTGCTCTTCTTGGAAAATTTTATGCAGGCAAAGAGACAGGTGTGGAAAGCATTTTGCTTCCTTGCCCAGCATTTCTACTTTAAGCAGCGTAGCCAGAGCAGCAGCCTAATTTCTGTAAATCCCAGGCAAACAATCATATGGGCAAGTTGAAACCTGTACACAAAGCAGCCCTGCAGTACCTTGGGCAGTGAAATCAGATGTGCTCAGGACCCATGGGACTGACTTTCTCACCGTCAGTTGACGCCCACCAACAGTGGGCACTACAAGTGTGGAAGCGGGACCCAGTCAACCCCCGTGGCAACCTGCTCCACACATGCTGCAAGTATGACCCAGCCTGAAGGCAATGGCTTTACCATGTGCGGGGTCCAGACCCGGTCCCTGTAGGCATCACTGACATGAGACACTGAACACACGAGGCTCATTGCACAGCACATGTCTCTGGCTGGGAAACGCAGGAATGAAGTGTAGAAGTCCTCCTTTTGGATCCTATCCTGTATGTACAGGAGCAAGCAACCAGGCATCAGAAGGATAGACAGAGTATGGGTTAAAGGAATGGCACATGCCCACTGTGCCAATCTCACCCTACCTGTGACTTCATTCAAGTAACAAAAGGAGGAGGAACAACCTGACCTACAGATAAGGTATCAAGAAGATGAAGAACAAAACTGAAGTCATAAAATGTCAAGAGTATGACAAAAAAGAAAATAACAGAAATTAATTGTTTGCCTGTAAATTATGAAGGATGAGAAAAAAACAATGAAGCAAAAAATTGTAAACATCATTAACTCTGCTTTGTTGTTGCCTGCCAAGAACAACCTCAGGGATGTGATGAGGATGCAGCAGCCACTGCCTCTTGTCCTCTGGGTCACATAAGTGACCTCGGCCAGACTACGCGGACATACATCTTGGTACTCTAAGTGCATGGCTATGAGAGTGTGCATGAATGGCACTCGTGAGAGAATGAGTGTGGCTGTACAAGATCTGGCTACTTAGAGATATTTTTGGGGAAAAAAAAAATCCAAACCAACAACTTTGTTCTTCCATATAGTCTCTCACCAAGTTATTTAGAAATCCTATGGGAAATATTTTCAAATATTAACCAAGGGAATAAGAACCACAGTAGCTACATTGGCTATTCCTAGTCACAAAGGTCAAGCTCAAGCTCAAGAAAAGGACTTTTAAATCAACATTTTTTGTATCCTAAGAGGATGGATTTCAGAGCAGCTCCCCCACTACTTCATACATTGTCCTTTTTGCTTACTCCTAGCATTGCAGCTATGGCCCTACTTGACCCCTAAGAAAGCCACATGCACCCCTAGGATTTGTTTGTTAAACTTTCCAGATATATGCTGAGGGAAAAGCCCCTGCTGAGGAGGGCTCTGTCCCCGATGCTCCCCACACTTCCCTCTGGAGGCACTCTTGGAGATGTCCTGGGCTGGCTTCCCTTGCTGGTGTGCTCCCCTCGGAGCAGGGGCAGCCCTTGGGTTTCAGAGGAGTTGAGTTTCACAATGGATGTTGGCCCGAGAAAAGCTGCCGCAGATGCCAATAGACCTACAGGGCTTTGAGCTTGGTCAGACTTTGACCATCTAGCTTCAACAAGCAGGTTGTCAGGGTACACTCTCAAACCTTAGGTGAATACAGAGGCTAACAGAGGTTTCAAACCTAGAGCATTTTGCAAACATGTCTAAAAAGCACAGTAAGTAGTTTTTAGGAAAACTATGGACTGAAAGAAACATTGTCACATCCAAGTGCTCATTTGATCCACACTGCACGCTATGTGACAACAGCATCAAGGTTAGAGTAAGATTTTCTTGACAGACCAAAACAAAGAAACAACTGAAAATGAGTTCATCATTATTTCATAGGAGCCAGCCCACAGCACGCCACTGGAGTCATATCAGGTAAGATCTCTCAAGCAGGTTTTGGAATACTTAAATTACTTTTCTTTAAATGGGACTCATTTTCTCTCCCTCACCCCTCCCTGTGTTCCTGCCGTGTAGTCCTTTGGGACTCCGGTTAGAAAGAAGGGAAAGCCTGAACAAGTCTTCACAAAGAAAAGCAGGTCCACTCCACAGAGCACACGAAGTGCTGGGAGGCCCTTCGGCAAGGGCATCTGCGGTTTTGCTAAAAAGCAGCTGTGTATAAACATCAGTGAAATAATTCTCTGCAATTATACAGTACTTGAACCGGCGAATGCCATCTGTATTGCCTCATTTGAAAATCAGTGTGCCTGGAAGAACCCAGGAAGCGGAGCAGAAAGGAAGACACTTCTGGAGTCAGGCCGTAGGTGGATGAGGTATGGCACATCTCAGAGCCACAGACATCTTTGGAGTGTCTGCAGAGAACCATTAGTCCTGCAAGGTTTTACTTTTTTATGGTTTTCAGAAACTTTGAAATAGCTTGCAAGGATGTCAGGACTCTAGATCATTCCACATCAAAATCAATTGTTCCCGACAGCTCACCAAACGCTGGGATTTATGGAAAGGGACAGGGGTCCATCACGTATCTCTGAGTGGCTGGTAAAATTTAGGAAGATCCCAACACTGCTGGCAGGTCAGATGGGATGGCAGAGGGTCTTAGAGCACCCACTCCGAGTGGGACCAGGGCACTCTTCCCACCAGCATGCCCCGCAAGCTGCACAGGACACACAGACGGACCAGGAGGGCTCGTGTCTCAGCCCTCCCAGCCACAGGACTGTGGGCACTCGGACTTGTTGGGATGCAGCTGTGAGGAGTGAGCTATGGAAGAGCCTTCTGCAGCACCCCGGGGGCTCAGCCGCTCCCTTGCCTGGAGATCACCATCACTCTGGCATCAGCAGAGAAAGGCATGGTAAAGCCACAGGTCAGACAGCAGGTTATCCACAGCAAATGCATCTGTCACTGGTGACAAGGAGCACATCAATTTTAGATAGGAAAGGGCAAGAAGCCTTTGTTAACAGCTTCTCCTCTCCCTGGCACTGAGATGGAAAAAACCCTGGGTGCTGATATCCTTGACAACCATTTTTCAGGCAACCTCTCCTGAGAAGAAGATGGGAAACTGGGTTAAAATTATCCATGAATGCCAGAGCCTGACATCTGCAATGCTGCCCTCTCCCCTTTCCAGCCAGCTCCTCTCTCCCACCCTTTTGCCTGCAGCTGTGGAAGAAGCAGTGCATCTGGAGGAGACAGACACACGGCCAGGTGACCAGGGAGGACTACAGTAACACTGGGTGAGCATCAGCTCACGTTGCCACAGAGCATGGCCCTGTGCAGCCCACCTCCTCCAAACCCCATCAGGTGAGCTGTCATCGACACGAAGGGATTAAGTGCTGCATCCCATCCTTTTGCACTTGGTCTTCCACTTGTGTGCTGGTAACAAATAATCTGTTTCAGATTTCAGAAACCCTCTCATTTGTCTTCAAAGGCTGACATTTATTCTCATAGGATATTTGCACAAGGATGAATAGCAAATACTTTTATTTAAAGAAAAAAAAAAAGAAGTTGTTCTAAGTCATTTGCCAATAATATATTAAGAGGAAAAAGAGGTTAAATCACACTGCCTGAACAATTCTCCAGCATTCACTCACCCATCTAGAGTCCCAAAACACAAAGCAATTCTTGCACCGCAGCCCAAGCACTAGCTCCATCAGAAACCACAAGCTAACTGCCTTTGCAGTTTTCTCTCCCTGTCCACTTTCAATCTGTGAGCCATCAAGACTGTAATTATATAGGAGAATCCCTTGGAGAAAAGGGTCAGGACAAAGCACCTGAAATCTGGGCAATTATATTCCCACTGAAAAAAAAATCCGCGAGGAGACAGTCTGATTCTAGATTCACATTCACATTTTCACATTATTAAAAAAAAAAATTAAAAAAAATCACCATTTCTGACAGTTTCCCCCATACACCCAACACTCTTAATTCCCTCCCTCTAAGGACTCCTCCAGATGTTCCCCTAACCCAAAAGGGAGGAAAACAATCAGATGAACAAGACCCATGCTATCAGTTGAGCAGAAGAAAGCTCAGGCAACACAGTGCTAGGTGTAAAATGCGGGACACCAGAAGTTCCCAGTGGTGGTAGCATCCCAAAGCACCAGGGTTGTGTTTGCCCCTAAGCCTCAGCAGCTGCTCAGCTCAGTCAAGAGTAAAGCATAGGGTGTGGCCCTGAGATAGGATTTTGCATTTGGACTCTGCTTTTCAACAGAGCACAAAAGGAAAGAAAAAACCATCTCAGAGCACTTAGTTTTTCCAAGCCAGTGCTTCCAGCACGTCCCACCACCTCTGCGCTCCCCCAGGTGACCCTTTTGGCACGCCAAGCTTCACCACCTCCACCACGGCAATCTTGAAGACTGCTGGGAGGCGACCCCGTCCCCACTGCTGGCGTATTTCCTAATTCCCACCAAGCTCTCTCAAACCTCAGGGACCTTTTCTTCCTCCAGCACTCTCCATGGGATTTGCCCTCCGTTATAAACAGATGATCTCGCTGGATATTCCTAGAATAACATGGTCCCCAGCCTGGCTTGTGGCTAGTTACCAGATACAATTGCAGCAGAAACTATTAATAACTCCCAGACAAGCCTTTAATTCTGCAGCTGGCTGCTAGGGGGAGAAATAAATACAATCCAACATATCTGCTTATATACTCAAATTTCCAGGCGGTTACTAGACACAAACTTCTAAGAACTGTAAGCCCTACCCATGGGCTACACACACTTCTCGTCCCAATTAGTGCTGGCTGAAATGGCCCCAGTTAAGCCTGCAGTCGCTCCTGGGTGAGTTTAGACACAGAGCACTTCTTCTTGATCGTCTTTGCCATCACCAAAAGTAAGGAAGGAAGCACCACGTGTAAACACAGTTTATTAGAGAACAGCAAATGAAGCAGCGCATGGAAGGAAAGGTTATCACATGTGCCGTGGTGCACAGGCACCCGCCAATTGATGTAAACATGGGACAGAGACAGAATGGAAGCAAAGGAAAAAAAAAAAAAAAAAAAAAAAAAAAAAAA
>JAAGAY010143311.1:0-17483 GCA_011801015.1 Ardeotis arabs
AGGTCGAGCATGGCACCCCTCCTCGTCGGCTCCTCTATCACCTGCAGGAGGAAGTTGTCGTCCACGCAGTCCAGGAACCTCCTGGACTGCCTGTGCCCTGCCGTGCTGTCTCTCCAACAGATGTCGGGGTGGTTGAAGTCGCCCATGAGGACCAGGGCTTGTGACCGCGACGCTGCTCCTATCTGGCTATAGCAAAACAGACTCAACTCAGGAAAATTAATTTGATTTATTACCAATCAAATCAGAGTAGGATAATGAGAAATAAAACCAAATCTTAAAACTCTTTCCCCCTACCTCTCTTTTCTTCCCGGGCTCAACTTCACTCCAAATTTTCTTTACTTCCTCCCCCTGAATGGCGTAGGGGGAATAGGGAATGGCATTTTCAGTCAGTTCATCACACATGATCTCTGTCCCTCCTTCCTCCTCAGAGGGAGGACTCCTCACACTCCTCCCCTGCTCCAGCGTGGAGTCCCTCCCACTGCAGACAGTCCTTCACGAACTGCTCCAGGGTGAGTCCCTTCCATGGGGTGCAGTCCCTGAGGAACAGACTGCTCCAGTGTGGGTCCCCCGTGGGGTCACAAGTCCTGCCAGCAAACCTGCTCCATCTTGGGCCCCTCTCTCCATGGATCCACACGTTCTGCCAGGACCCTGCCCCAGCGGGCCCTCCACGGCCACAGCCTCCTTCAGGCACCCACCTGCCCCGGCGTGGGGTCCTCCAAGGGCTGCAGGTGGATCTTTGCTCCTCCATGGGCTTCCATGGGCTGCAACAGGACAGCCGGCCTTCCATGGGCTGCACCACGGCTGAATCTTGGCCAGGAGCAACTTTACTTCTCCCCCTCCTTCTTCACTGATCTTGGCATCTGCAGGGCTGTTCCTCTCACATACTCTCACTCCTTCCCCCACTGCTGCGTTTTCTTCTACTTAAATATGTTATTTCAGAGGTGCAACCACCATCACTTGATGGGCTTGACCTTGGCCAGCAGCAGATCCATCTGGGAGTCGGGTGGCATTGGCTCTGTTGGACACAGGAGAAGCTTCTGGTAGCTTCTCACAGAAGCCACCTCTGTAGCCTCCCCTCTACCAAAACCTTGCCACACAAACCCAATACAGTGGGGAAAGTCAAGCCTCTCCAAGTGAGATTGAGAAGACCCACTTACTGAATAGTGCATCTTGGGAGCTGCCTAAGATAGCCATTAGGAAATGCTAAAGAGAAAGACTTATCTAAGCTCAACTCTGTCCAACTTTCTTTCTCCAGGCTCAGGGCAAGGACTCAAAGTCCCTCCAAATTAAAGTATCTATGTCAGGACAGCATTTTGAACCTGAATCTTTCTTTCAAGAGATGATCCCTCCCTCTAGTCCTCCTGCAGATAAGAACAGGGAGACATGGATTTGATGCCCTTCTCAAGCAAGGGACCTCAGTGGTTTGGGCTGACCACCTGCCAGAGCAGGACTGTAGCGGCCTGGAAAGCTTACTAACTGAAATTTGCACTACTAAGGGTTTACTTTAATATTTTGTGGCTCACACTCTTAGACAAATACTGAGGATTAAAGAACCTTATATTAGTGTCAGTGGTATTGATGTAATTTGATGTTTCTGAGTGTATGTGACTAGCACAGTGCCCCACAGCACAACCCAGTAAGGACTTGAAGTGAGTGTTGTAGGACCAGCAGCAGTGCCCCATCCTGTATGACATTACTGAGAATCACAGAATCATAGAATGGTTTGGGTTAGAAGAGACCATTAAAGGTTATCTAGTCCAACCCCCTTGCAAGGACCAGGGACATCTCCAACAAGATGAGGTTGCTCAGAGCCCTGTCCAACCTGTCCTTGAATGTTTCCAGGGATGGGGCAACCACCACCTCTCTGGGCAGCCTGCTCCAGGGCTCTACAACTCACATTGTAAAAAATTTTTTCCTAGTATCTAATCTAAATCTATCTCCCTCTATTTTAAAACCATTACCCCTTGTCCTATTGCTACAGGCCCTGTTAAAAAGTCCGTCCTCATCTTTCCTTTAGGCCGCCTTTAGGTACTGGAAGGCCACTACAACGTCTCCTCAGAGCCTTCTCTTCTCCAGACAGCCTCAACTCTCTCAGTCTGTCTTCATAGGAGGGCTGCTCCAGCCCTCTTATCATCTTCATGGCCCTCCTCTGGACCCACTCCAACAAGTCTATGTCTTTCTTATGTTGGGGGCAATTAGTTAATACCAGACAGCTCTTTCTGGGAGCATTGTAAGAGCCGTCACACAGATAGCACCTCTCAAATCAGCAGTGTAGATACTAGAGACTGTATACAGCCAGACAGGGTACTGGTCTGCATGACACCAAGCTTTCCTCAAGAGATGGAGACAGCTGGAGGAAATTCACAGGCCTCCTTTCCTACAATTGCTCTCCATTAGTAGGGTTGATTTGCTTCCAGATGCTTTCCACTATAAGACTTATTGACTAAATAGCAAAAGGTACATACATGAAACATAATGGTGAATAATATCAGTACAGTTCATGCAGCACCAGTTAATGTGAACACAGCATCCACAACACATGGTTTAATGTTGGCTGCAGATAGGGCACCTCTGGAAGCCTATATTGGTGATTTATCTCGGGTAATTTCCCTCCTTAATTATCAATATAAAGTACGGTAAGACATATATGAAAATACTTCTCATGTCCAAATAGATTCCTGGTGGCTAGATGAAGTTTAAAACTCCCGTTGGCTAATTGCCTCAATTTAATACTGTTAGCAGACGCGTTTATAATTTTAAAACCCTTTTTATGATGTCTAAGTAATTGCATCAATTTGGCACCCATCTACTTAATTTTAAACAGCTTTAACAGAATGCCTACAGTTGAAAACAATTCTTGTCAATGCTACATAAATTGGCTCATTTTAACTTTTTTTTTTTTTTGTGAAAGGGGGCAATTTGAACAATTACTCTGCATTGAAAACAGCTTTTGTCACTGCTAAATTGAGTCACTTGAACTGTTATTTACATGTGCTATAAAATTTTATTTACTGTCAAAGGACTTTTCTTGCAATTTAATTTTTATTATAACTCTTAGATTTTGTTTAGAGTAAAATGGTTAATTTATTGCCTTTTATTACACACTCCTATTTGGCAGGAAAGTGATTAGAAACAGATTTTTTTTAATAAAATGAATGTCCACCCAGCACTACTCAGGTAAAAGATCATTACCATTTTTCACTTCCAGTAGTAAAAGGACATTTTTGAAAGGTGGGAGAGTCACTGATTGAGTTTTCATCATCTTCCATCTCAAAGTCCAGCTTCACTCAGCACTTTGTAGCCATTTCCATTGGAAAGCCCTTATATGCCAGGGTAACTGTAGATGCAGCAATTAATCCCAGACAAGAAGCAAAATATCCACTGCTTATTAGAGACTAGCTAGTCCTTGAGAAGAAAAAAACATCCCCAGCAGGACCGACATCAGCTGTGTCACTGATATCTTACATTTTCACAGATGAATTCAAGTGGTTGTCAAAAGTGCCAGCTTGCCAGCTTTGGTGAGTAAAATCTTATTTGACCAGAAAAGGATGTGACACAGGCTGTTTTCCTTGCTCTGCCCTTTCAGCCTGCTTCGCGGATCAGTGGAGAGGTCACGTGAGATGAATGGTTTGTCCTCTGACCACTTGCAAGGTCCTCTGACAGAAGGAATCGGCTCGTCTCAGTCATGGTGAGGCTGTGCACGTGGGCTTGCCCGCGTTAGGAATGGACATCTGTCTGATGAGTGGTTATTTCATCTGACCTCAGGGCTGGAGTTGAACTGATAATTCACAAAGTGAAAGGTCTGAATAAAGAGAGGGACTGAAGCAATTGTCTGACATTTTAAAATACCAACTAGCCTCCACAGTAATGCAAAACAACCATAGTTGGTTCAGCAAAGGAGTGGAGATTTCATGTGGATTTCAGCATCCTTGTACCCACTACAATGAGGACTTCTTTGCTTCTTCTGGAAGACGATGATAGGAAATCTTGATTGTGCCTTGGGCTAGCTACTGGGTGGATTTAGTGACCTTTCTAGATTCCCTTCAATCTGATTTTCTCTGATAATTCTTCAGACTATTCTATCTCCATCCTTTGTAGTGTATCCTGTCTCTTGCAACTTTTCCTCAGTCCTAGGAGTGCTTTACCTCCTTCGCCTTGAATGTGCCGTGAGCCCACCCAGCGCACACATGCTCTACCTCTTCTGCTTCTGGTTGACAGTTTCTTGGTTTGTTTCTTGCAGATCTACATGCTGTTTCATTGATTTTCTGATCACATACGCATTCTTTTCACTCATATTATAGGTGCAGCTTGTGGAGGGTATTGTCAAGGTCCTTTGTCCTCATCTTCTTGAGGCTGCTGTCTCAGGGTTTCACTGCAAATTAAGTACAGATCTCTGTTTGTTTTCTTTGACACTGTGGTATGAATGATTCTCTTGTGCTAATGGCAGAACTGTCACAGGCAGAAGAATCTGTTGTGTTTACTTAACAGCAAGGGTAGTAAATTGCTATTATTCTGGACAGTTTTACATTTCTTTAATGCCATTATCTGTTTTGCTACTAGAATCGCAAATGTTTTTCATCTTGGTTCCAAGGACTTCTTTGAACTTCTTTGACTTTCTTTTTTTTCTGTGTTTTTGCAACTGTGGCAGCAGAAGACTCAGGTGCCATCTTTTCCTTTCAGTTTAAAGAACTACAGCTTTTTCCTCTGTGCCTGCCTATGCACACTTACTGCATAGGCATTCAGAGACAGGTATGCTTATTTTTTACAAAATAATGACTTACTCTGCACATTTGGGCATTTTCCAGGAAGTTAGACTGATAATAAGGTGGGGTTTTTTTGTAAATCTCTATTTACTAACAGATCAGAACTCAGTCTTAAGTTGTATTATGCATTAATTATTTTGATTACATTAATTATACATTACAGCTCTGGAGCACACAACATAAGAAGGACACAGATTTCTTGGAGCAAGTCCAGAGGAGGGCCACAAAGATGATTAGAGGGCTGGAGCACCTCTCCTATGAAGACAGACTGAGAGAGTTGGGGCTGTTCAGCCTGGGGAAGAGAAGGCTCTAGGGAGACCTTATAGTGGTCTTCCAGTACCTAAAGGGGGTCTACAGGAAAGACAGGGAGAAACAATTTAGCAAGGTCTGTTGTGATAGGATGAGGGGTAAAGGTTTTAAACTAGAGAGGGGTAGATTCAGACTGGACATAAAGAAAAAAATTTTTACAATGAGAGTTGTAGAACACTGGAACAGGTTGCCCAGAGAAGTGGTAGATGCCCCATCCCTGGGAACATTCAAGGACAGGTTGGACAGGGTTCTGAGCAACCTGATCTAGTTGGAGATGTTCCTGTTGCTTTGTCTTGTATGATTAGATCTAATTTGGATGAGACCTTTGAAGCCTTGAGGGTTTTTGGTTTTTTTTTTTGTGAGATGTCATGGTTATTTAAATATCTTTAAATGTTTAGTGAAACGATGGTTTAGTTTTTGCACCAGGTGCATCAATTTCAATCTTGGCAATTAAGCATGAAGCCCTTGTCAGACTCATGAGGCTGCATTTCAAAATGGGGGGTTGGACTAGATGTCCTCTAAAGGTCCTTTCTAATCCAAACTATTTTATGATTCTATGATTTAAAAAAAAAGTTCTCTTCATAGCCTCCCATGGAAGCCACTCTACACCAAACAGTGAAGTTAGTTGGCATGGTAAACCAGTCCACTAATTCTGAGTTCTTAAAATGTTTTGCCATTCTAGACTTCTTCCTAATTTGCTGAAAATCTGGTGCACATCTGGGAAGTGTTCCTATACATCACAAATCTGCTATCCATTACAGGCTACCAAGTAGCCCATCTGCATGTCTGGAGTATACAGACGTACAGTACGTACTCTTCAACACATACCAGTCTCAGTCAGAGGCTGAGTAACTTCACATCTGGTGTTAGAGGCTCCTCAGTAGAGGTCTCTGGGGGATGATAATTACGTTTTTAGCTTCCAAAATGTGAAAGGTGTTTTTATTTAATACAAGAATAAAAGAAAATCTTTCAAATATTTTGCTGAAAAGGGAATTGCACTGAACTATTCCTTGAGGTGGAATATGGTAAGCATAGTCATAGAGGCACAATATTGATTCAAAGCAATTTTTCTTTTACTGCCCTGATCACTTTCAACCAGGGAAGCTAGGAAATGAAAAGAATTCTTCCACCTCTTGCCCTAATGCCCAAATCACCAAGTGCAGTCTTTGAGGAAATTTTTTAATGCACTTCTACACTTCCATGAAACTTTTTGGCTTAAATGAAACATACTTCAGAGACATTTTATCTAGCAAAAATGTTCTGAACTGCTCTGCTTACCTGGAATCCCCATGACCGGAGCTCATTCAAGTGGTGAAGCTTACTTTCCTCTTTCAAAAAGCAATATTATCTCTGAAACTCAAGAAACTCCCCTAGCCACCCTGGTGCTAGTCATCAGCTCCTCTGTGTCATGCCCTCCATTCCTAACCAAGCACTTACAAAAGCTACCAACGCTTCTCTCCTCAAATCTAATAACCTGTGTTTATCTTTGGCCCTATCTGGATGCAGGCAGGGCGATACATTCATACAGCTTTGGTAGCCCGGGAGAAAAATCTGCAGCTGTTTGTGGATATTGTGCAGGCGTCCCTTTCCATCCTCCTGGCCTTCTGCACCGTTAATACCATGAGGATATCTCTGCCTGGCATGAGAAAGATTAACAGATCCAGGCATCACAGGCCATTCCTAGCTCAGTGTACATAAAGGTCTTCTAAAAATAGCATGTGCTATATATAGCATGTCTGCATAAGCAGACTGAACCATGACATCCCTGAACAACTGGGAGTGTGTAGGTATCCTTGACACCAGCAACTTTAGAGTGCCTAGCTTCGTAGCTTAACACTATTAGAGTTTTGCCTTGTCTTGTATGACTTGTATGATTAGATCTAATTTGGATGAGGCCTTGAGGGGTTGTTTGTTTTGTTTTTTTTTTTTTGTGGGATGCCATGGTTATTTAAATATCTCTAAATGTTTAGTGAAATGATGGTTTAGTTTTCGCAGCAGGTGCATCAATTTCAATCTTGGCAATTAAGCATGGAGCCCTTGTCAGACTTGTGAGGCTGCATTTCAAAACCAGCAAATAGCTGAGAGATGGGAAATGAAAGACTTTGATTGTTGAATGGTTTCTCTGGTGAGCATTTCCATTTGTAGCATCTATATTTAAGAGCCACTTTAGTCAAACAGGTAATCTAAGAATATCCTGGAAAATTCAGATAGGGACTGAAAAGCCCAAAGCAAAGGGCAAAGCAGTTACAGGAATAGAAGTCCTCTCTATGTCCTTGTCATAGCCTCCTTAAATGGTAAATGCTTTTACATTTGCATGAATGGATTTTAATTAAATATATTCATAAATAGAATACTGAGATGACACATCTTGTTGCAAATACAATCTGTCAGTAAACAGCATTTGGAAGAGATGGTGCTCTGTCAGCTAAAGCAGATAGAGGAAGCCTGAGTCCATTCCCCTGTGGAGATGAGAGGAATGCTACCACTGCTAACTGCAGACCACCCATGTGGTCCCTTATTTCTCCAAGTTACACTGAAGGACCAGGCTAACTAGATTTCAGTAACAAATTTCTGATACCCCATGTTGAAAACTACTCTGAGAGACTGTCCATCTATCAGCATCCATCAGCTGAGGTAGGAAGCCTATCCCTTCTTCATCCTTTGCTGGAAGTGTCTTCATGGCAATAAAAGAAGATGCAGATATATGCCAAAAAAAAAAATAATATGGACATCTGTTCTGGGCCTACTTGCATTTTAACATCATAGGCACCTGTTAAAGAATAGGATCATTTTGAATAATAAATTTGAACAAACGAAGGATGGCACACAAGAAGGACAGGCTGTGTGCCAGTACCGTCACTGACTGCCACACTGTGCACACACAGCCACCTGCCATGTGCGATGGAGGTATTTTAAGCTGTGCCAACACCCCTATTTTCATAAATTTTGGTTTTGCATTCTTCCATGGAATAATATTTTTTTTGACTGACTGTTCTAAATCATCTCCAAGATGTAATGACAGCCACTGCAGGTCATTCACTGTTAAGTACAAATAGTCCATTGACATTTTCCCTCAGTTTATGTATCTGAGATTAAGTCACTTTACATGTTAGCAGGCTGTAGGTGTTCACCTTGGTATCTGGTGTGATCTACACACCACCACAGCAAGGCTTGCAGACCTCTGGCCTCTACTGTCCTGTAATAATAGCACTCACCATGTCCGCACAGGTATGGGAGAAGGGAGGAATAGCATAAACCCAGGCCAGCAGGGATCCAGCAGTTTTTGTGTAAGATACGAAGCAACAAATACTGGCACAAGGGTTTTGAAGATTACTTTGGTAATAAAATAACTGCAGCTTTTGGTAAGTGTATGTAAATTAGTCTGACTACCTGTCATCAGGTCATTTCTTTCTAAGACAATGCGTTTACTTATCATCTGTGCCTCCATCTCTTCTTAAAAATAGTCACTCTCTCCTAAAGCCTTTTGGACTTTATTCAATTGCCCAGTTTCTTGGAATATCTTTCCTAAAAAAACCAAACCAAAACAACAATAAAAATTATTTTTTGTAAACTCCAATAGATCATACATCCAGATCTTGAAAAGATTGTCATATGTTTTTGAAAATATACACGGACTAATAAAAGCCAAAGCCAAATACATAGGGAAGGGATGGGAGCTCACATTCTGTCATCATTGTTAGGAGAGAGGCAAAACATAATCCTAGAGACTATGATGGATTGTAATGAAGAGTATATCTTAAATGTTATAATGATTGACCCTTAGCCCTTTATTAGTCTTTTATTGTCCATCTGGAGTGCTAATTACCTGTAACATTACCTTGAGTCTTAAATACTCACAGCCAATTTGTCTTTGTCTCAGAGCATATTCTTAAAGAGAAACGAGCAGAAAAAAAAAGCAAAACGAGAAACCCTGAGCATTATTACACAAGTGCAGATGGGGCTTTGAACAACCTGGTCTAGCAGAAGGTATCCCTGTTCTGGGCAGTGGAGGTGGAACTAGATGATCTTTAATGTCCCTTCCAACCCAAACCCCTCTATGATTCTATGTTTCTATGATTTTAGGATTCTATGATTGTGTGTGGCTATGTTATGTCCATCCTTGCTGGGTAGCACAGTGCAACTTAGTGCTAGAGTAAAATGTGAGAGCATGTGCTGTAACTTTGATTTACGATACTGCTTGGGCCCTGCATTGCAGAGCTGCTGACCACATGAAACTGCTGAATTCAAATACAAATTCAGTATTTATGAAAACTGAGCAGCAGAATGTATATTCTTATTCCTAGATATCTAGCATATCCTCGGGGAACTGGTATTCTTTCACATTCTTTGTTCATCTGGTGAGCTGCCAATTAAGCTTCTGGTTCCTATTAACAATTGCTAAGTGGCATATGTGATGTTTGTCATGGAAAAGGTTGCAATGAATACAGCCTGAATAGAGCGGCTCCTTTCCACAAATTTTACATTTCAGCAGTAGCCACAGATTTGCAATGATATTTCTGTTATGTTTCATTAAAGGCACAGAAGAGATGTAGTTGGACAAAACTGCTTTGGGCATTAACAGAAAGATAGAGACCAGGTGAGCTGGGGATGCAAAGGAGTTCAGTCTCTCAATTGTAGACATCAGCGTAATCAGAGGCACATCAGTTTCTTAATGTATACAAAACTACACAACTTCCACGCAGCGTGCTGTAATTTCCATTTCACAGGTGGAGAACATCAGAAAAGTGAACCTTAATTGGATCGCACCCCACCCCAAGCATATGTCCAAACTAAGTTAAACTCAGGCAGTTGTCCTTTTAAATGTAAAGCAAGCTGCACAGAAAACATGCCCAGCTGCTTTAAATGCACAACAGACAGAACAAGACAGCTCTGAACAACTCCACAGAGCAATATAGACAGCGTAAATCAGGAGTTTGCATCTCAACTTCTCAGTGTACATAAAGATTCCAAGTGCCACTTGAACCCACACAGCGGACCAGGCAGCCAGCTAGAGCCGATTAATACCAAACACTAAGCACAGGCCCTCAGCCCTTCTCTTACCACATGAAACACAGCAGTGCCACTGCTTGTCTTCCTGCACAGCGGTGTGCTGTCCAGGGACCCTTGCCATGCAGAGGTAAGCCCCGAAGCCAGGCTGCCAACAGCCTGGAAGAGTTTCTCCCTGAGCTCCCTGGTCCAGAGAGGGTACCCAGGCATCAGAAGATGAGGCATTCATGGTGGGAGCACTCCTCCATCTCCCTGCTCAGTCTGGACCACTATAAAGCTGGGAAATATAAGACTTGGGCTGGGAGAACAGCAGCTTGAGAGAGTCTGATTTTTACCTAGAGGATTACGCTCTTATTAGAAGATTGCGAAGTCATGTGATGTCTTGCAGTCTTTGAGTTATTTCTGCTTTTGTCCTGGAGATGTCAGACATCAGATGCATAAATGCTCACAGGCAGGTATGATTCTGACCTGCAAGCGTGTGCATGAAGCAATCTTGTGTATCCAATTGCTTCTGCTGATCATTGGATAACATGACCTTCCCCAACACATAACGTTACTTCATTGGTTGTATATTTGCAGTATTTGGGTCTGTGCATCTAAATAAGATCTGTCTTTGTCTCTGCTGTGGTATGGCAAGACCAATAACGGCATAACGACCGATGGCACTACAGAAACTTTTGCTTTGCAAGCAACAGTAGATGAAGTAAAGGCCCTCTCTTGCATGACTTTAATCGTTACTGTATTAACAGCTATTATAAAATCAGTGGGTGAAGACACTGTTTTTCCTCTTCCAAATGTTATGGTCTCTTGCTGAAGGGATTAAACTGATAAAAGGGCACATGAAGGAAACCAATCCCTCGTTCCTTTTTTCCAAACTACTGTAGCATTGTTTTCTTTCCTTTACCCCACAGCAGAGAGCAATTAATTTCTTTCAGAGGCTATATTGGTTTTGTTTTTTTTTTTACACACTGTACTACCACAGAAGGATTGCCGTTTTAGCAGATGATGCACTCTATTTAACTTGTAGCTATAATGCCTCTCTGGAAATATTTCCTTCATGCACCAGTGTGTTTGACTTGATGTTTTAGAAGCTCCACTGAAGAGGGAATTAAAAAGAAAGCTACTTTGATAAAACAAACAATTACTTTCTTATGATTGCTGCCATTAAACAGGGAAAAAAAAACCAGCTGTGATTATTGCAGAGCAGAACAGCTGGATAACCATCCATTACTTAAAAAGTAAATTTGCAAAGCAAAGTTTCCCAGCAAATCGTGAACACCAGTTGAAAAGGAATCTGACTTCTTTTCACAACAATGTCAGTGTATTTTAACTCTGGAGGTTAATATATATATCTAGAAGTCTACAGAAGGGCAAAAGTTTACCAGAGAACCTGCCTGATTTCTTTGTTAATATAAAAATGTATTGATAACTTAATAAGTTCTTGATTAATATAATACAACTGGAGAACTTCATTTATAGTTCTTTGATTAAATTAGTTTACATAATTAATGGCAAAACTGTGAACCTTTTTGAAATTAGATTTTTCTAATTTTTCTAATTTCTAATTTTTTTTTCTCTTGCAACATTAACTTAGTGCCACTGACTTCCCAGAGAAGGCAGAAAAGTTTATTCCTCACTCAGAGAACTTTAAAGTATCATATTCTGTTTGTCAGTACTTCACTGCCAGTTCATCTGGGCCAAAATTAACAGTGGTATATGCTGTGTTTTCTGGATTGGAGCTCAAGTTATTGGAAACCTAAGAAGACTCAAGTCCTATCTGCTAATCTTAATTATTCTATACAATATCTTGCCATAGTATTAGATTATATTAATTAATTCTAAATAACAGTTTAGGTTTTGCTTCAACACACACAGCCTGATGTACAGACTAATGAAAAAGGGGGCATGATGATACTTCAATACAAGTTCAAAATTTCAGCAATTTTTCTGGCACTGATAGACTGGTTGATTTTACCTCATAGGCTGATCACGGGATATACCCACCAGGAAAATTGGGTTTTTTCCCAGTTACTAGCTGTAAAAAACAGGAAACTTATATATGTATATAAGAAAGACTAACTGAAGATGTTTCCCAGACAGAAGCTTCCCAAATTCTCTGACATCTCTTAGTTAATGGCAACTTGTCCATTTTCCATTTTAGAACAATTTAATGTCTTCCCACCCACAGCAAAGAGTTGATCTCATTTTGACAAAGATTATTAAAGATGTTGTGGATGAAATCCTGGCGTTATTGATGTCAGTAGGCATTTTGCCAGTGATTTAAGCAGAGTCAGGATATTACCTGGCTGTCTATAATGCCTGGAGCTTTATAGTAAAACTAAAGTTGTTCATTTCTCCCATCACAGATAAATCTGCTCCCCTACTCAGCAGTCCAGGTCTTTGAACCATGCAGTAGCTTTTGAAATAAAGCTCCTCATGACAGGAGAGAGATGTATAGGTTTTAATGGCCCTCCCACAACACACCATTTTTTTGTGGAACGCAACCTTATAAGGCTTTGCTGAACTTCAGCAAAGTACTGAATAGTTATAAAGTTGATGTGAATATCCATAATAATTTTAGTTAAATAAGAAAAGGTTGGAAGAATCTAAGCTTTCAGGCTGTGGATTACAAAGAATATTGGCAAGGGTTATTTGATCACAGTATAATGTTTGATTTCATTGCATCTTCTTCAGAATTGGCACAACTGGGAGGATTGTAAGCAATTGGAAAAAGTATTAGAATTTAAATCTACAACAATTATTCACCTATATACCTATTGTTCTTGCTTACCCCTTTGAGATTTAATACCCTTCACTAGTTTCTTGAAACAACAGATTGGAAACATATAGATTTGATGTGTGTACTAGTCTCCTGAAACATGATAAGGACACGGTTGCTTTTATTATTCCTAATAATATATTTTTTCCTTCTATTATGACAAAAACATATGAAGATGCAAAAGCTCTTAGCCTGTAAGGGAGATATTGCCAAGCAGAGGCAGTTGTGAAATGGTTGACTAAAGCAACAAAAGAAAATACTCTTAAGATAGCTGAATTCCTCCCTTCTTCAGTCTCTTAAGAAAACAATGATCCCCAGGATAAGACTCGTAGAGAGAGACACACCAGGTAACTTTCAAGACTGTCTGAATATAAGTTAGTATTTCTCTCTATCATGTTAACACCTGTGAACCCGACTCGGGGTCCCTATTATGCTAGACATCACATATGCAGATAACAGATATCTTTTGGTATAAGGCTGACTGCCTGCTCGGAACGGTCACCAGGACACATCAATCAGTATCGGCATGGCTGTTCATCCCAGCTAGCATCTTATATGTATTTCCATGGCCATACTGATTGTGGTGCGTCTCAGAAGCAGCTACTGCACATGAAGAGACAAATCACCACATTCCTCCATCTGTGCGGGCAGACAGTTGTTGCTATGCCATATGTTCAAAGACTCTGACTGGATTTTACTGTGCACATCATATAACTATCCTGTCACATATCGGGTACCTGTCTGGGATGATGGAGACCCCTCCAGTAGTACTGTGTCCATGGCCTCCAAAATCCTGAATGCAGTCCTGACGGCTATTCAGAGAATTTACAGCTCTCTGTGGGTAGCCAAAAAAATCCAAAACCAAAATAGATGAGATGAGGAGGAAGCTGATTTTTTTTTTTAAAAAAAAAAGCAATGGAATTTAACAGAAAAATGAATCTTTATCCAACTTTTCTCAACTAAAGGATGTCAATTTTATTATGATACAATAGGTAGAGGGCAGGTTGTTAGCTTGAGTACATCAGTGATTATGGTCTGCAAAACAGCAGTAAAGAAGATACTCAACACTTTTTATTTGTGTCTGTCCAAAATCTGCTAGAGGTATTCCAAATAAATGATTAACTGCTTTGTCTGAAACAGCATGAGCGGAGGCAGTATTGATCCATCCCAAACCTGTGGGCTCTTTCATCCCACCATGCCTGAAGTGCCAGCAGGATCTGCCTGGTGCCTGCTCTATAAAGTCTGCCTCACAATCTGTTACATCGTACACCAAACCTGTGTGTCACTGTCACACCGCAAACAAAGTCAGCTCTGTTTAAAGCAATTATTTTTTTGCCTTCTTTGAGTATCGCATGATCCCAGCTAGTGTTGCAAGAAGGGACAACTTACATTTTATAAAGGTATTTGCTAAAAGCCACCACTTTAAGATTATGTACAAAAACCTATCTATTATTTTTAAGGACTTGTGAAGAACGCACAAAGTTCCTGTTTCCACTGCTTTTATCCAAATCAGTTAAGATAGGCATAGACTTTCCATAGAGTACAAAGACTTCAACTTTTTCTCTGTTTCTCTCAAATTTTAAATACGGAACTACAGGTGATGGTTCCTGTTCTTTTCACTGAAGAGACAGCATTTCAGCAAACTCAGTGGTCTGTCCAGTAATAGACATAGCGTACACTCTAATAAACTGCCAAGTAGACTCCAGAAAAGTCTCCAGAAAAAACAAGTACCCCAAGCCTTACCAGAGATTTATGTTGTTTTAAATAGATTTATCTTGGTGCAGTACCTGAAATTCAGCTCAGGGTCTTTCACAAGCACAAAGGCAATGGCAATCTCACTATTAGTCTCAGGGGAAAGTGATGAAGGTACATCAGCTGGTGGTAAAGAGAACAAGTGAATGATTCCAGATAACCAATTTATCTTTCTGCCACTCAGCTCTCCTAGCTTGAAAATATATAGCTGTAGTATCCATCCTCAATGCTGATTGCATTATCAGGAGCAGGATAAAGCTTGGTTTGCGTAACTACTGTATTTTGACATCTCTATACATACATATCTCAAAACACCTTAGTTTATTTTTCTCCTCCTGGAAGAAGAACAGGGGACACATTGCATTGCTTACTGGTTTTGATACAGTGCATTTATCAGGAGAATTTCTTCAGATTAAGTTTTGTGTTACATTTTTAAAATATTCAGCTTCTAATAGACAATAGAAAAGAAAAGCAAGAAATAAAACTTACAGTCCATAGACTTACAAAACAAATTTCATTTATCTGTCACTGCAAAAATAATATCTGCTGATATTTTCTATGAGTCGCTGTCTCTACATGTAACCTCAGCTAGAGAAAATAAGTGGTAAAAAACATCTTTCATACATACATATCCCCTTGTTACCCCAAAGCTATCTATTTCAGCAATATCTAGGCCAGCAGTTTAATAAACACAGCAGGACACAAATGTCTCTGGGTGCCAATGAAAAGTTTCTCCAACAGACAGAAAAGAGTTCTTCTTGGCTATATCCACTCCATGTTACATGTATGTTAAAAGGATCATCAGTTGTTGAAAAAGAGACCAAATCCAGTGGATAATACTCAAGGGACAGTCGGATAATAATCCCAAAGGTATAAATAACAGCTTATGCTGAGTTGCTGAAACTTCCGAAACCAAATGATGGTTCGATTGTGAAAAACGTGCAATTTATGCACATTTTGGCTTTGTAGTATGCAGATTCTGAAGTCTTTTTCTTTGAGGTAGACCTGCCAAGGACCCAGGCAAATGTTATTCCACACACGTAGATTGTTAATGTTTCCATTTCTACAACAAAAATCTATGGATTTGGTGAGATTAATAAATAAGAGCTTTTTTCTGTGGACTGGTAGGTTGCTTTTTTTCTCACCCACTCAGTATTTAACAGATGTCTTTGCAAAGAGAGTGGACGCAAGTCCATGGAAGAGTTTGGAGGTCTTTACTGTCAACTGTGGTGACATTTGCTTAAAATATTTTTCATACTCCCAAATCTTTTGTGAACAGGGACAAACTCTTCAAATTTATCCAATAGCAGATTTCACAAGCCTTCTCAAGAACGTAATAAAGTGATCGCCATAACACCTTGAAAACTCTTGCACTTTACATGCACGCCTCACACCCTGCTATAGGTCAGCAAGCTTCCCTGCGCTCTGCCAGTCACAGGAAGATACACCTGCTTCTTGGGTTCCCACACCAGTAATTTTCAAACCAGCCTGTGCAGGTAGTATGAAAATGTGTGCACCACTCTTAAACACTCCCCACTCTGGAGCAAGGCTCTGGGCAGCCTAGGAGTTGTTAGGTTTCTCAGTTTCCTACTTCAAAAGGTGGTAACATATGCAGGGAAGGGATAGCTTGACATCTGAAAGTGATCTTAAAAATAGCTTTATCTCATGGCAGGCTGAGGTGAAAGCAAATAAAAGTGCTTTTTTTTGCTAAACACAAAGCAGAAAACACAATTTGCAAAATACAAAGCCACAAATGTGCAGAAAGGAAAAAAAAATGAGCACTTATTTGTAATAGTTATCCCATACTTGAGTAAGGAATTTTAGCAAGTTATCTAATGCTGATGTTGTTCACCACAATAGCCCTTCACACTGTGCTGTGAAAAGCTTAAACTTCAGGCTGAAGCTCATTAATACATTATTTCTTATATTTAAATGAAAAGTGCATCAACTGTCATACTCTCTCTATATATATGTGTATGTGTGTGTGTGTACCTGCACATCTATTGTTTATGTACGTTCTGCTGCTTTAGATTGAGAGCAGACAGGACAGTAACCAACAACTTTGTATTTGAGTGACAAGGGGAAAACAGTTTTCCTCAGTTCTCCTCCCTTTCCCTCCCTGTTGTTTCATTGTTTTCTCAAATAGACCCTGCTCTGTATCAATATTTTCAGAGAAATCCACCATCCACCTCACTTCATCAAGCAGGTTGCCTATTTGCCTGTTACCAATTGCCTTTCATCCTTGGGAAGTAGCTGACAGTACCATTTCCAGAAGGAAGGATAAAGCTCTAGGATTAATTACTGTCCAGTTAAGTGCAGAAAACAGATTTTTTGTGGCATATTTATCATCTCACAACATTCAAAAAGGCTAACATCTTGCACTCTAAATGGAAAGACAAGGAATCTGTTCTAAGAAGCCTGAATCTCGTTCTAGAGGCAGCAGAGTGGAGATGATAGGGAAGGACATAAAGAAGGAAGTAGAGAAAGTAATTGCGTTGTTTCTCAGAAGTTTTCTGTGCAAGATGGTGGGACAGAAATGAAGGCTTGACTCATGTTTTGCTCAAGTGGATCTCCTTATTCTTTGTAAGTGTCACAGCAGAATTGAGTCTTGTGGATAATCTAGAGCCAATGTCCTCTTTCCATTAAAAGCAGTAGGAATCAAGATCAGAGGACAGGGGATGTTACGGTGGGGGTCTGTTACAGGCCGCCTGGCCAGGAGGACAGAGCAGACGAAGCGCTCTATAGCCAGATAGGAGCAGCCTCGCGGTCACAAGCCCTGGTCCTCATGGGGGACTTCAACCACCCTGACATCTGTTGGAGAGACAACACGGCAGGGCACAGGCAGTCCAGGAGGTTCCTGGACTGCGTGGACG
>JAAGAY010143311.1:19637-57885 GCA_011801015.1 Ardeotis arabs
AGAGAGGTGGTGGATGCCCCATCCCTGGAAACATTCAAGGCCAGGTTGGATGGGGCTCTGAGCAACCTGATCTAGTGGGGGATGTCCCTGTTCCTTGCAGGGGGGTTGGACTAGATGACCTTTGAAGGTCCCTTCCAACTCTAACCATTCTATGATTCTATGACTCTCCCCACTCATCTTCACGGACCTGGGCCAAAGCCTCAGCAGCCCGGCTCTGCCTCACCATTTCTGTCAGATTTAAGCCTGGCAGGGAGTAAAACAGTTCACCGGAGGCTCAGTCACCTCACAGCCTGGTATATGACCTTGAATTGCCATGCATTTCTGTTGACTGCAATACCAAGGCTATGATCTGCTGCGGCTGCAGTGCAGGGCTGCTGCCCATCCTATCACCTTTGCTGCGAGGAAATTAGCTCTGGCAGAGAGGGAGCGTGAAGAGCTGGGCCAAAGAGCTTCCTCAGCTGCAACAGCTCTATCACCACAAAAAAAACAATCAGTGAGGCTCGAGAATGAGAGGCCAGGAAGGTGCAGCCCCGTATGCCCGACGGGGGTCCTGCATACAGGAGTGGCATAGGAGGAAGGGCAGGCAGCGGTAAGTGAAGCAGATAAATGAGCATCATTATGGAACAGCACAAAAAAAAAGGTATCTAGATGAAAGGGATGAGGGAAACAGTCGCATAAATCTTCACCCCCTTTGTGTATCATACTAATTTGCATGGTTGTTATTTTTGTGAGGAGGTATTTTTCCTAAGGATTCATCTGTCAGCTTTCATTAGCCCCTGGACCAGCAAACCTCAGCCAGCAACGACGACCTCCAGTTCTCCTCCCCGAAAGGTGCCATTCCCACACTTCAGGTTTTTGCACAGCATGTTTCTCTGTTTACACTCTCTAATAGAGCAGATCAGCTGCACTTGATGCAAAATAAGGGACTTGAGCCTCAAACTGTGACCCCATTGACTTCAGCAGCGTTTCACTGATTTATAACAGATTGACATTGAATTTTATTGCATTAAAAACTAATGATGGCAAATATTTTACCGTGCTCATTAAAAATCCTCTGTTAAAGTCTTAAAGTACAACAATTAAATGTAATTAAAACTATCCACGACAAATATGAATACATTTTATTCTGTACCATGTGAAAATATCTCTTGCTGTTCCCTTATCTTTCATCTCTTATTTTGAAGACATTGATTTATTAGTTCACAGCTTCAGTAAATTGAGAAAGCCTGATGCTCAGACTTCTTACATGTGATTTCTGAGTCTCATTTCTCAAATGTACTGCGTGGTTATTTTGACAGTTATGCTACATTTAATTAGGAATCAGTTTTCCAATGGTTCAAATACTGCAGCATTATTTTGTTAGTGTTTCCCTCTTTTATGCTTAGTTCAACACAGACTGAACTACAACTTTGAACTTTGTTTTGGTATGCGTAAGGCAGTGCGACAGCTTTGACTTTATTCTTAATGAAAACCAATTAATACATACCAGTAAGAAGATTTTCAGAAAAACAAAGTCCTTCTGCATGACAATTCCTCCCCTCAATAAAGCCTTCCTTGTTCCTCAAGTCCTTTAGTTTGCCTTTTTCACAGAAACCTATACACCCACTTGTAAAATATTTAATGATGATGATCATATAAACACAAAGGTAAAAAGGACTTTAATGACCTTACTATAATTCGACTTCAAACAAATACTCTAAAGGAAGATTTTAAGCAATGAAATTGCAAATATGTATAGGCCTCACCGCTAATCTCTTTAGCAGTATCTCTTTAAAGTCCTAAATGTATTCCATGCTCTTTCTCCATTCCTGTATTTCCAAAACAAAACATTTCCAGAAAGAATGGCTGGTTATAGCACTACAAATCTGAGTTGTCTTTATTAAATACTGCTTTCTTGAAGCTACCTCCACTTACAGGCCATTCAGCTCTGATTTTTGTGTAATTGATGCAAATGAAGCATGTAATAGTGTTTTGTCAAATGTATGAAAAATGGCTTTAGGACTTTGTAGTTCTAGGAGAAATGAGAATGAAGAGAATTTGAGAAGTTAAAGAAGGTTAAGAACATGTTAGGTGATTTCGTTCTTCAAATGCACAAAAATACTTCTGCCTTGTCTACCTCCAAGCCTGAATGGATATGCTAACCTTAACTTTTTGCAGATAAAATACCTTTACTTCTTATCCAACAAATAGACCTAGTATATTAGCAGCTATGTGGATGATATCTAGAACAGGTCATTGCATTTGCTGATGATTGTGGGCAAAACACAAATTACTTCTGGGTGTTAGGCACATATCTAAACATCACTGTATTAACGAAAAAGTATCCCGAAACACAGAGATTTTATGTTGTATCCATTTCTTTTTCATTTAGTGCATTTACAAAAGAGGCAGTGGCTAAACCCTAAGGTTGAAACTCACAATTCATAAGGTTTCAGAACTTCAGTACACATTGGTACATAGACACTGAGAAAATCTCAGTGTAGGGAAGACTACTCAAAGAGGTAGGACCTGAGGTAATAAAAAGGCTAAAAGACTCACTGCCTGGAATGTCTGACTTCCTCACAAGCAAAACTAAGAAAACTAAGCTCTCAGGTCCTGGAAATAGAAGACAGCCCTCCTGAGTAGTTCATAGGTGGTGGATGCCCCAGCCCTGGAAACATTCAAGGCCAGGTTGGATGAGGCTCTGAGCAACCTGATCTAGTCGGGGATGTCCCTGTTCCTTGCAGGGGGGTTGGACTAGATGACCTTTGAAGGTCCCTTCCAACTCTAACCATTCTATGATTCTATGATTCTATAATGAAAACATTTTTTTCAATTTCATTTCACGGCAGACTTGCTTTACAGTGCCAGGACTTCATCCTTCTCAAAGATGAGGCAGTTTTGTACAGCAAGTAAAACATTTTTTGACCAAGCCATTTCTCCACTCCTCAGGAGGTCCTCCAGCAAAGTGGTGGAGTTTTTGGTACAACATGAGGGAATATACTGGCTGATACACAGATGCATGATAAAACTGTTTTCCTTCACTCAGTATGGAAGTTGAGGTTGTAGAAACATGAAAGGTGTCTTAAGGTGGCAGTCTTCAGGTTAACAGCCTCAGAGTGCTCAAGGCATCTTCCATCTGCCGCCTACCAAGCATCAAGGAAACGGGCGGACTGATGGTTTGGGTGCTGAGCTCTGGAGTGCCTTGGAACGGGACTTTGATCCAGGATGACACATACTGAAGGCTGTCAGATATGGAGTGGTATCAGGGGTTCTTAATTAACCTGATCTGGAAGCTGAATTTTGTGGCACAGTGTATAATACTGAAACATAATCTGGATCATCTTGCCGGGTTCTTTGTGGAGCACTTACAGATCTCCATACAGCATGAATACAGCAAAAATACTTACAGTATTTTTATATTTATTTACACGTGCCTTAATCTCTATAGAAGAGAGGATGTGTTCGGCTCTTTCTTCCTTGCGACTAACAATGTATCCTGATTAAAATCTGATTAATTTTGACCTTATTCAAATAGACAGGTAGCCAACTAGCCATCTGCCTGTAAAGTACTTGTTTGGGGTTGTGCACGGATCAAGACTTAGTGTGTGGATTTGGGTTAAAGGTTTAAAAACAAAGGTAAACCCAGTTCACTCCTCTCCATGGACTGAAAATGAATTACTGTTTTCCCAAAGGTCTCATTTTGGCTATTTTTTGAAGAACACACTTAGATATTGTTCAACAGATGTCAATAAATCCTTTTCCTCTATAACTGATATACATTCTGACACTTTGTGCACTACTATATACCTTTCCATGCTGTCTTCTGAACTGCAGAGGCATCAGATCACCTCTTCGTTAGCCATAAAGTTGTATTTCTGGGTATAGAAGCAGCTCTTTATTCTGTGTGAAATTTACTCATCCCTAGGATTTCTAAGTCCTTATGCAAGTAGAAAGGGGAAGAAAAGCTGACTCACAGTATCTCTGCACTAGGCTTCACCACGCCTGCCAAAACCAAAATACAGCTATTTCAGTGTTTTAAAACACTCTATTCCAGTCCTACTTCCATAAGCTTGGAGGAGAAGAAGACAGGGGAAGGAAGGTACAAGATGCTGCACAAATGGTCTTGATATTGCCTTGGGACCTACTCCAGTCTCTTTTTCAGATTGGAGGACAACTTCTCCACAGCATGTAAGGGGGAGAACCTTGCATAGGGGTTACTTATGATGCTATCAGCATTAGGGGAGACACTGATTCAAAATACAGAAGCTCTTTTGCTCTCAAATCTCTGCAACAAGGTTCTTGGTCCAATACAGCTGTACAGTGCAGCCTCCAAATCAAGTGACATGCTGCAAACTTGCATTCTTTGTCCTTTAATCTGTAAAAAACTTTAAATACCAGCAGTGCATGTGCCTGCTTTTACATTGAAGGATTAGGGAACTTTATTGACTTGTTTTCCACTTCAGTGAAAACACTTTCCATGCAATCTATAGATAACAACGCACAAAGAGTCAGGCAACGCTGCTTAACAAACCCACTTACTTTAAGTGCACTTATCTGTAAATACCTTATTCCTGAAAAAGTATACTGCTAACATAGGTGTATCATAGTGCTTCCATTTTTGAAACTGGAAGGCAGATGAGCTACCCTCCTTGGGGACCATTTTGCAAAATTATGTGCACTAGGTGCAATCTGGTCCACTCAGTCAAAAAACAAAAGCATTTTCTAAATGCCTATCTGTGAGCCCCAGGGAGGAGTTGTCTCTGGCAGGAGGTTTTCAGGATTAGATATTCAGAGATGACAGAGAAATCGCTCCCCTCTTTTTTCAACTCATAAGTGTGGAGCTTTGACTCCATCACAGGACGTGCTGGACACTGCCGCACAGCCCATGAAAAGTAGAATCATCCAGAGCAGCAGTTCTCAAACAAGGGCTTAGGCACCCAAAGAAATATTTGAATTGCTACCATGCCCCATACCTTGTCCACACTACCATGGCCTTGGAGAGCCACTGGGAAAATCTATGCAGAGGCTAACCCTTCCAAATGTTTTTTTCAACACAAATTCAAATGCTTATGCTGACATAGCCATCTCCAGAGGGACCAAGGCCACCAGTCCACACCCAACAGCAGCAGGGCAGAGCCTGTACCACTGGATGCCATGGGACTGCCTGTCCACCCTCTTAAAAGCTGTGCTTCTGCAAAATCTCTCAGATACAAGCAGTGATCCCAGCCCCTTCCGCACCAGCCTGAGTATGCTGCCATGCCAGCAAAAGGCACCTGCAAGGAGAATTACCAAACCATGCCATGAGGAGCCTGGCACCCGGCTCACTCCAGGGGGAGACTATCCAGCAGGGCAACAGCCTTCCTCATCCTGCTTCCTCCCAAAGCAGAGACCCACAGATGGCTGCTGTGAGCTGCACATCTCTTGTCCTTTTGCCTTTCCAAGGCAGCAGGCCTTGCAAAGGCTCAGCAAGCATTGAGCCCTGAAGGGCTGGCTGGCCCCGGTCCTGTTAGCTGCCATGTGGCTGTGGTGGCATTAGCCTTCCTCCCTTTCACACTGACCAGCACAGACCTGCTCTGCAGCCACAGTTGGAAAGGCAAGAGAGGCAGCATTCGCCAGAGCCAGGTGGCATAGAAAACATCATCACACAGGTAGAGAAAAGGCTAAGAGAAGGCGGGGGCGGGGGGGCGGGTTGGACACTGTATGCAGCACACAGGCACTGCCATTGCCTGCTGCTTGGCTTTGCCCTGGATCTCAGTCTGCTCTTCCCACCCTGCTCCCCCTGTTCTCCTTCAGGCCAAAGTTGCTGACAAGCATGGCACTGCCTACAGAGACCGTGACCATGAACAACCCTCACAGAAGTGCTCCGTTTCCAATCCAAGTGCTGATTACTTCAGATCACATCAGAAACAGAGTCCACTTTCCAAGAAACATTTGGCTGCTCAGCTTGCAAGTGCTCATATTGCATGGATTGCTTTCAGAATGGATCTCGCTCAATTGACCAAGGCAAAGGAGACAAAGCCTGTATTCAGGCTGAGAATATCCATAATCATGCCATGGGTCAGCTGCATTGCTCCTGTTTATCCATTTTGAGATTGCTCACAGAATATCCCTTGTCAGGGATAAAATTTGATCGTATCACATTTGATGACACCTGATGTTGTTCTCATTCATTGTCCCACAGATCTTAAAACCATCCTTCCCCATAAGTAAGGAGGATGTAAGGACATCTCACACTTCTTTGCTTTCCATATCCTGTCCCACGTCACTTCACACTGATGACTTCTGGCTCTAGACCAGGTTTGCAGGCACTCCCCATAAGACAGCGTGTCAATGTTTTAGGTCCCGAGCACAAAAATATAATGGACAGATACCATGGCTCCTGTCACTGCACCCCAGGATCTTTGAAGGGAAAAGTATAAATGTGTCCTGCTCTTTGAAGGCATTTGAGTAAGACAAATGCAGAGGAAGAAGTGTTGCACAGACATACTATATAAACTGCCACATATTGACTCGTAGGCATGGACCAGCCTGGAAATCATGGTATAGAAAACGAACAGCCAGAAGCCAGTCCTTCACCCATATCCCACTTCCCTTACTTGCCTTTAAGCCATGACATCATGGCCTGAGCCAGGCAGAGTTTGTTATGCAGGCCCTTGCAGGATCACAGGGTACGTGCTACGGACCAGGCTGGGTCATAACAAGAGGCAGCAGAGCCTCATGGGAGATGCCAGCCAAGGGGACAGTCTGTTCTGTTTCACCAGCTGCAAAATTTTGGGGTCAGTGTACACAATTCTTGTACATGTTCCATCGGCCTGCTCAAAAGTCTTGTGACAGCCAGTTCGTACACCCTGTCCTAATGCACATTTGATTTACTATGCTGCTCAGGTGACTGAAGTACCAACATTTTACAAAACAGGTTATTCAGGAACAAATTATGTATGTACCACTGCTCTCTGCCATAAATGTAGAGATTTTTATAGTGCATTTGATAAAAAATTTGACTTGGATTTTTTTTTCATATTATTTAACTAAAATTTTATGTTCATGATTGCTTTCTACAAGACAGTGCAAATGGAAAAGAAATATGGGGAAAATTACATCGCTAGCAGGAAAAAAAAATTAATAAATAAAATGTGCTGGAAGTAAAACAGATGTTTGGCACCTGGTGGTTTTGTATAGCCCTGGGTGACAGTTAAGCTGTTCCTATGCTTGGAGAAGGAAAAAAGGGAAAGGAAACATGTCTGCATCACTGTTGCACTTGTACTATTTTAGGGCTCTTGCCTTTGTGGACTCTGGGGTTATGAGCTGTGCCTAAACTGAAGATTAATCCTCATTCCTCAACTGTCCACATCCCCCAACACCACCCTTTTCCCATAGCCTGGACGATGCTGTGCATGTTGGCCAGATTACCACCATCACGCATGCGTAGGGACCAGGATCTCCGAGCACACCATGGCACTTACCACTTCCCAGTCAAAGCCAGAGCACGACAGCAGCCTCTGCTGCTCTGTCTTTCGAGCGCTGAGAAGCGGAAAGCAATCACAGTGTGGTCACTCCACATACCTCCATGCCCTCCCTGCTTCTGAAACACACCTGATGTGGATCCACGCAAGGCACTGCGTTATATCTTGCTGTCTGCAAAGTGGAGACTCCCTGCACAGAGGCTCCTCTGCAGAGAAAGTCTGTGACCTCTCCAAACAACTTTGCTGCAATACTGTCTCCAGTGGTCAAGATCTCTGTAACACGTTACGGCCATATGCAGTCTCAGAAATAGGATGTCAAAGTTGTCAGTCGGCTACAATTCATCTTTCCCAGAAAGCTATTGAGTGTGACAGTAAACACTCATCTTGAGCTAAGCCCGTTTTGAAAAATTACTTCAAGGCAAGTTGTTGAAAAACAGACAGGCTGTTTCAAATGGGAACAGTGAGGTCACTGCCTGTGCTGATTTGCCTTAGGTTCAGACACAAGGTCACACAGTGGAAGAAATAAGAAAAAAAAATCAGGACATGCTGTATAATGGGATAATTTTAATAACAAAATTGCTCATTCTCATCTCTTATTCACAGAGATTCTTTCAGTCAACTCAGAACCTCTCCTCCCTCCACAGGTTGTCTTTAGTTTGCGTTAGTACTTGGTGATGCGTATACCACATATAGGAAGTTAATTTCTTTGGTCCTCTCCCAAGGCAGTACTACACTGAACAAAGCAAGGGAAGGACAGGAGCCAGCACCGCTTTTCTCACTCGTGCTGTCTTGAAGAACTGGCTGCAAAGTTCAGGAATGGAAGGAGTAGTCCAAAAGCACTGTGAAATTGACTTCATTTACAATAAAAATGCCTAGGAAATTCATTCATTTTGGGGGTAATAATGTCAGAAAAGATGCACATGATCTCACCTGCTCTCTCTGTATTTCGTTCTCTGTTTAAGAGAGAAAAACATCCAGACTCTTCCTTTTCCCAACAGAGAAGGACAGGACTGTCTAGAATTTCTTTTATTTTTGAATTCCCAAAGAATATTCATATGAATAATTTACATTAGTGACTGGAAAAACTAGGTAACTACAGATACACTGCTGTGGAAGTAACTTCTCACCAATTTGACAGTGTTCTGAGCATTTTGTTCAAATAAGATGCTTTTAATTATGGTTTTAATTGATTATTGATATTTAACTACAGGTGTTTGCAGGGAAAGGATTCTGTGTTAATAATTATATGATACGTTCAAAAAAACCCAATCATTTAGGTTTCCACTGTGCAGTTTATTCAGTTTCAAATTAGAAAAAAATTACTAAGTATTTGACAATTCACATGCATAAACTCAAACACTTCAGCCAAGGAAAGTATTGATTTCTTTCAGTCTTGTGTTAAGGCGCTCAGGAATTTCACCTAGGCAGACAAGTATCTGGATTTTTTAAAAAAGAACCAAAATAGAGAGACAAGCTATAACTCAGTTTTACTTCTGTTAACAAATACGACCAAAGTGAGTCCTGGTAGTACGCAGTTGCATTCTTTATCTTTTCAGTCGTGTATAGCTGATAGGAGTCAAAGTGATTGGGAAGAGTTATCTTCAGCAAGTTTTCTTCAACAGTGTCTTGATTTGGAGTGCTGAATAAGCCACTGTAATGTTATGTCTGCCAGGACAGATAAAATAAAATTAAAAACTCAACAGCCTGTTTGCAGCATGTATAAGGACAGCAGAACACCAGTAGATTCATACAAATTTTAAAAACCCAAACAAACAAAACCCAGAAACCATAGGCTCTCATTTACACTTAATTAAAAATTCAGTACTTAAAACTACAGGTAGGTTTTTTTCTGGTGTTTTTTTGTTTGTTTTTAAATTATGTGCATTTTGTATTCTCGAAGTACGATGACTGACATCAAGTTCTTCAAGCCACACATGAAGAACTGTTGGAAAAGCAAAGATTTAAGATGACCATAAAATCAACTGTAAAATCCAGACTGGAATGAAATGCAGTGTGAGAACAAAGGCAGAAATACACGACCAGAAGGAAAGAAAAGGGCAAACATCTGACAAAGCATTAAGAAGCCACTTAGGCAGGTTGTAGGAGTCCAAGGTCTCTGAAAGACAAACTCTGGACTCAAATTTGATAGCTGAAATTGGTACCTCTCCTGATACAATCTAATGCATTGCGCTGGAAACTGCAGCAGTTCACAAAGTGATTCACGAGCAGATTAGATGTTTTTGCCTCAGGGCAGTAACATCTGTCAGGGAGGTAGGAAGGATGTCAGGAGACAGAAACAGCTCTAGCCCTCAAATTTAAATTTGTTGCCACATCTGTCCTAAGTTCAGGACAGCACTCTATTAATATCCTGGTAGACCAGCTTAGGCACTGAGACTGCAGACAAAAGCATTCCACGACATCTAAACCAAAGCCAATAACTATATACTGATCTTCCACTGTCTCTCAGCACACAGAAACTGGCAGCCTTACACCTACACCTCCTGAGGAGACCAGGTAGCTAGGTTGCAGTTTGCACTGAAAAACAACTACTATCTCATTCAACTGCATTGACATCAATCAAAAATTGAAGAGAAAGAAGACAGCTCCCATTCTTCTCCTTAACAGCCTAGTAGTTTCATCACTTTAACAAGTTAAATATGATTTCATTATATTTTTAAATTATAAATGGTATTTTCCAGTCCTTTGGACTCCCTAGGTTCTTGCCCAACTTCTTTTCAGTTTCTCAAGATCTTCACCAAAATATGGCACTCTAGTAATGCCTGCATAGTTCCAGACACATGTGATATATACTTCCTGCTCCCATTTGTTATTCCTTTGGGTAAATATTCAGGAAACAGGTTAGCCTTCCTAGGCACAACGTTACACTGGCAGATATTTTACTGATTCTCAGTTAGGATTTGAGTCTTTTTCACAGCTACTCCCAGAATTTCTACAAGTAAGTGAAGTGATCATTCTTCTCATTAATTTCCCATTTGCAAATTCCAGCACGCTTTTTTTGCATGCTTTTCTCCTCCGGACCATCCATATAAATGAACCAGGATCAAAATCAATTTTCTCCAGGATCCTTTCAGAAATTAAGTTGTTTTTACCAGTTTCTAGTCTCAATGTCACTTGTAAGATCCTCCACTGCAGCTTTCCCAATTTGATGAGGATCAAGCACTGTATTTCTAAAACCTCAGCCACCCTCACTGCCCTTCACCTACGCATATAATCCTGACTATGTTGTCTTCCTCAGTTCTTATATCCCAGTTTAACAGCACATTCTGTGTATCTCCCTCACTCAGAGATAACTTAACTGTTGCACCTCAAGCTGCAGCAAACCTAGGTCTGGTCTCTTCCAAAGCAACATACCAAAATCGTGTACACCATTTCCAAGAGAAGCCCTCACCACCTAACATGTCCCTGCAGACAGCTGTCCCAGCTCTCTGAAGCCCAGGTGTCACGGCATAGTCTCCTCACCACTTCCACCACCTGGTTCTCTCTGCCTAGGATGGAAATTTTCCCTGCTGCTGGGAGAAAGTGGTTTTCTCCTATTCCCACTCCCACCGTCTCTCATTCAACTAAGCCCTACAGAGCTTAGCTCTTCTAATGAGTCTGGCTTCCTCAAGAAGCAGCTATAACTACCTACCCACCTAGGCTGTATTCCTCCCATCCAAGCACCTCTCGTCTTAGCAGCCTGGAGGGGAGAAGGGTGGCACAGAGGCAGCATGTCCCCAGGCAACTGCTGCTGCTGGCTCAGCCTGTGCTTCACCCCTTTCTCCTGCCCTGTGGAGGGAACACTACGGGACAACACGACAGAGGAAAGGGACAGGAAAGAAAAGGAAACCGAGGAGTGAGAGAGGAAAGGGCAAAAAGCAAAGGTGAGGTGGGAGACAACTTCACTGACTTCAGGATACACTGTGCATCTCCAGCAGGACAGAAGCACTAGTCCCTCAGTCTGAGGAACACTACCATACAGCCACATGCACGCAAGGCCTGCTTACAAAATAAAATCATATATGGAGCAAAACACTTACCAAAATCTATTAAGCACCACATAATAATTGGAAGGTCTTCATATCTAGTTATTATTTTTTCAAAAGTAACACAGTTTTTGTGAGGGATTCAATTACTTTGGGTTTCAAACATACTTTTCCAAGGCCCTGGTCAAATTAATTTCTTTGCTTCACATGGAACTAAATAATTCTACAAGTGACTTTTAAATTACATGTGATTCTATATTAAAACAAATACAATTGCATGCAATATTTGCAACAAAATATTTCAAAGTAAATTGAGATTTTCAGTTATATGTTGGCGTTAGATCTCAAATCGCGTTTTTAGCATCTCATCCAAAGTACAACGTATACACTGATGATGCTGTAATAAAAGGAATCTTACCGATGTTATCCTTCTCTTTACATGAAATAGAATAGCAACAGATTTCTCTGTCTTGAATAGCTGAAAGGTTTCTATAGAAAAGAAAAAAAAAAGTAGTGTTATAACTCCACAAAAACTGACAACAGAAATTTCCGTTAAATTACATGTTTTCTGCTTTTTATTCAATGGGTTCAATTTTATCCTCAGATATTGAATTTTTAAAATATGCTATTGCACAGAAAAAGGCCAGGTTTCTTAAACTACAAAGATTAAAAGGATATAAAGTCATTTCAAATTTCTCATTAAGTCAGTGTAACAATGAATAAAACCACAGAAATCCTTGAGCTGAAAATAACATTTTATAGTGGCAATCAAGTAATATTATGATGTCTTAGCATTCACCTTTTATTCTTTTCACTTAGAGTTCAGAGTTTTTATCTCTAATAACTCTTATAATCAAATAACAGTACTCAAATGATCACACTGTTGCTTATTGTATCATACTTAAATATACCAGATCTGATTCCTACCAAAAGGATACCTCTACATTTAGGAAGAAACTGATTCTTAATTAACTTGTTTCTTTCTGGGAATTTCCCTATCCCCCTCAGAGTTTCCCAGCACTTCGTTATTTTTTCATTTATTTATCCTCACACAAGTGACACAGACATGCAGGAAACAGATTACACTCCTGGAGTAGATAAGGAGTGGAGGCACCCAGAAAGAATGAGTCTTGAGATCACACAAAAGACTCTAATAAAGAGAATTAGTGGCCTCTCTGGACTTCAGCAGAGTAAACTTGGCCTCTTCAGGGATCTGCTTGGAAGAGTCACATGGGGTAAGGCCCTGTAGTGAAGAAGGGCCCAAGAAAGCTGGTTAATATCCAAACATCACATCCAAGCTCAAGAGAAGCCCATCCTAATGTGTCTGGAAAAAAACCTAGGAGGTGTAAGCGGACAAATGACAAGCTGCTGGCGAAACCCAGTCACAAAAAGGAAGCATACAGAAGGTGGAAGCAGGGACAGGTAACCTGGGAGGAATACAGAAACATTGCTCAAGCATGCAGAGACACAGTTAGAACAGTCAAAGCCCAACTGAAATTGGATCTTGTGAGGGATGTCAGAGGCAACAAGAAGGGCTTCCGAAAGTACATAAGTGACAAACGTAAGACAAGGGAAAATGTGGGCCAATTGCTCAATGAGATGGGGGACCTGGTTACACAGGACATGGACAGTGGAATAGAGTGCACCCTCAGCAAGTTTGCCGATGACACCAAGCTGTGTGGTGCTGTCGACATGCTGGAGGGGAGGGATGCCATCCAGAGGGACCTGGACAGGCTGGAGAGGTGGGCCCGTGCCAACCTCATGCAGTTCAACCAGGCCAAGTGCAAGGTCCTGCACATGGGTCGTGGCAATCCCAGGCACAAATACAGGCTGGGCGGAGAATGGATGGAGAGCAGCCCTGAGGAGAAGGACTTGGGAGTGCTGGTGGACGAGAAGCTCAACACGAGCCGGCAATGCACCTTTGCGGCCCAGAAGGCCAACCGCATCCTGGGCTGCATCAAGAGGAGCATGGCCAGCAGGTCAAGGGAGGCGATTCTCCCCCTCTACTCTGCCCTGGTGAGACCCCACCTGGAGTACTGTGGCCAGTTCTGGAGCCCCCAACATAAGAAGGACGTGGACCAGCTGGAGAAGGTCCAGAGGAGGACCACGAAGATGATAAGAGGGCTGGAACACCTTTCCTATGAAGAGAGGCTGAGAGAGCTGGGGCTGTTCAGCCTGGAGAAGAGGAGGCTCCGGGGAGACCTGATAGCGGTCTTCCAGTACCTCAAGGGGGCCTACAAGAAAGATGGGGAGAGGCTGTTCAGTAGGGCCTGTTGTGATAGGACTAGGGGTAATGGTTTTAAAATAGAGGGGGGTAGATTTAGATTGGACATTAGGAAAAAATTTTTCACGATGAGAGTTGTAGATCACTGGAACAGGTTGCCCAGAGACGTGGTGGATGCCCCATCCCTGGAAACATTCAAGGCCAGGCTGGATGGGGCTCTGAGCAACCTGATTTAGTGGGGGATGTCCCTGCTCCTTGCAGGGGGGTTGGACTAGATGACCTTTGAAGGTCCCTTCCAACCCTAACCATTCTATGATTCTATGATTCTAATCCTGAAGACCATTTCCAGGCATGTGATGGAGAAGAAGGTGATCAGGAGTAGTCAGCATGGATTCACTATGGGGAAATTGTGCTTGACCAACTCGATAACCTTCTACAATGAAATCTACAGCTTGATAGACGAGGGGAGAGCAGTGGATATTGTGTACCTTGACTTCAGTATGGCTTTAACACTGTCTCCCATACCATCCTCATAGGCAAGCTGAGGAAGTATGGCCTGGATGAGCAGATGGTGAGGTAGACTGAAAACTGCTAAACAGCCAGGCTCAGAGAGTGGCAATCAGTGGCACCAAGACTAGTTGGAGGCCACTATCAGTGGACCCCAGGGATCAATACTGGGTTCAATCCTGTTCAACATCTTAATCAATGATCTGGATGATCGGGTAGAGTTTGCTCATGTTTGCAGATGGTACAAAACTGGGAGGAGTGGCTAATACACCAGAGAGTTGTGCTGCCATCAAGAGGGACTTCCGCAGGCTGAAGAAATGGGCTGACAGAAATCTCATGCAGTTCAACACAGGGAAGTGCAAAGTCTTGCCCTTGGGGAGGAACAACTCCCAGCCATGAGTACAGGCTGGGGGCTGACTGTCTAGGAAAGCAGCTTTGGAGAAAAGGATCTGGGGGTCCTGCTGTGGTGGACACCAAGTTGAACATATTCCAGCAACGTGGCAAAAAAGGCTAATGGTGTCCTGGGCTGCAGTAGGAGGAGTGTTGCCAGAAGGTCAAGGGAGGCGATCTTTGCCCTCTACTCAGCACAGGTAAGGCCACATCTGGATTGCTGGGTCCAGTTCTGGGCTCCCCAGTACAAGAGGAGTATGGAGCTACTGGAGAGAGTCCATTGAAACGCCACTAAAATGATCGAGGAACTGGAGTATCTCAAGTATGAGGAAAGGCTGAGAGAGCTTGGACAGTTTAGTCTACAGAAGGGAAGGCTGAAAGGGTATCTTATTAATGTGTACAAATATCTGAAGGGAGGCTGTAAAGAACATGGAGCCCAGTGACAGTACAAGAGGCAATGGTGTTGTGGTTTTGTTTAGTGAGGGAGGGGCTAAGGTGGAAGCTTCTGTAGGAAACTGCTAGAAGTTGCTCCCCTTTGTTCAGTGGACTCGGCTGGGCCAAGGCCGAGCCGATTGGTAGCAGAATGTTCCGTGATAACGCCTCTGCGATAACGTATTTAAGAAGGGGAAAACAGGAAAAAAAAGGAGGAGAGAAGATGTGAAGAAGCTGAGCGGGGGCAGAGGCACAGAGTGGGAGGCGCAGGCCTCATGGGCCTTGCAGGCCTCACCCTCTGGCCTCTTGCCAGGCGGCCAACTGGGCCCAACTCGGCCCAGCCCGGCTGCAAGAAGTGGAGAGGAGATGAGATGGATGATGTGAAGAGATTCTGAGAGACGTCTGCCAGCCTGTTGTGAAGAACTTTTCTTGTGAGAGAAACTGCTGTAGACGCCAAGGTCAGTGAAGAAGGAGGGGGAGGAGTAATGCAGCTCCTGGCCAAGATTCCCCTGCAGCTCGTGGTGACCACCATGGTGGAGCAGGTTGTCCCCCTGCAGCCCATGGAGGTCCACAGAGGAGCAGAGATCCACTTGGAGACCGTGAAGGACCCCACACCGGGGGAGGCGAATGCCTGAAGGCGGCTGTGGCCCGTGGAGGGCCCGCTGGAGCACCCGATCTGGAGAGACTGCACCCCATGGAAGAGATGACCCACGCCAGAGCAGTTTCACGAAGGACTGTGGCATATGGGTGGGACCCCACACTGGAGCAGGGGAAGAATGTGAGGAGTTCTTCCCCAACTATGAAGCAGCAGCGTAAAACAACGCGTGATGAACTGACTGCAACCCCCATTCCCTCTTCCCCCCTGTGCCGCTCGGTGGGGGAAGGTAGTAGAGATAATGTTAAGCTCAGGAAGAGGGAGGGGTGGGGAGGAGGTTTATCTTGTTCTCTGTTTCATTCTCCTGCTGTTTTTAGTAATAAATGAATAGTTTTCCCCAAGTCGAGTCTATTTTGCCCATGACGGTAACTGTAAGGATTTCTCCCTGTCCTTATCTCAAACCTCAAGCCGTTTTTCTTATATTATCTCCCCCTGTTCTCTCGGAGGGTGGGGGGAGTGAGAGAGACTGCGTAGTCTGGTTCTGATCGGGGCTGAACTACGACAAATGGGCACAAATTGATACAAAGGAGGCCACCTCTGAACATAAAGTAGTACTTTTCACCTCTGAGGGTGACCAAGCACTGGCACAGGTTGCCCAGAGAGGCTGCACAGTCTTGGTTCTTGCAGATACTCGAAAGCCATCTAGACATGGTCCAGGGCAGTCAGCTATAGGTGGCTCTGCTTGAGCATGTGAGTGGACAAGACAACCTCCAAAGGTCCCTTCCAACTTCAGCTATTCTGTGATTCTGTGTTTCCTAAGTACCAGTTTAGTTGCTTAGCCTTGGATCATCCTTGTATACTGAAACTACACTTCGCTTCACCTCCTGTTGATTAAAATTATGTGATTTGAGATACAGCATCCTACTTTTCAAAGTTATTCCTATACTGGCCATTTCTACAAATTTTGTATTTCCTTTACAATGCATCAATTTAAGTTAGTTTCAGTACTCCATAAGTATCTGCTTTGGATATATGCCAAAAATACCTGCTTAGAATGGTTCTGTTGTAATACCATTCAAGCATTAAACTGCCACGACGATGTACTCTGAAAAGTGTAAGTAAGCCTATTACTATCTATGGCAGTTGTGTCTTCAGTGATGGGAAAACAGGATTATCTGAAACAACTTTACAAAACTGAAATAATAGTCAAGAGAGGTTCAAATCTGCTGCAGTCTGTTATCAGACTAGATTGCTATTTCAACTGCCAGCAGAGCTCAAAGTGGAATATCTGTAAATGTAAAATGGAATCTGTTATACCTGGTTATTGCCATAGACTACCAACAACTTTCTCTTACATATCGAATTTCACAGTGTCTCAGGTTTTTACACAGGCCAGCTACTTACAGTTTCTCAATTAACTGCTTTTCATCCAGTGCACCTGGGAGGTCTCTTTTATTTCCAAGGACTAACACCTGAAAGAAATAATTCATATTCATGTTAAATCTAGGAGCAATAAAAGTTTATTTTGTCTTTAACTATTTGTTGGTATTGTTTTGAATCTTGCAGCCAAGTATTTAGAATGCAATAGTGGACATATTCAAAATGACCAGTGACTGTGGGAACATCATAGAAATCCCTCTCCTAGTCAGGGTCAGATGCGGATGCACACCCTCTGAAAACTGGATCCAATTATTTCTGGGTGTATCAGTATCAGAAATCTCCTCTGGAAGTGAATCTCTCCATTCCAGATGGCATTATGGGATGTTGTCAAATTGCACTAAGTGGATTCATTTTGCATGCAACTAAACTGGAGGAGAGCATGCACCAGGTACACTCAAGCCACCAACAGACACTCAATCCACAGGACCAGATAATGAGATAATGCTAATCAGAAGTAGGGCCCCAGAAGTAGAGGCTGGGTCCTCAAGACCCAGATGTGATTCTCTCTACAGTTTTGCTCCCCTGCTTCTTAATGTTGGCATACTAAACTGCCAGACATCCAAACCACAGATCACCCAAGCACCAGCCAAATGATTGATTCCTCTCACTCCCCTTTGAGCATCCATGGTAGAAATCAGAAGTGCAGCCATTAGGAATTAAGTCTGAAAAATGTAGAAAATTTGCAGAATAGATGCTGGAACTTAAGAGTTCCTATGCAATACTTAAGGCTTCAAGTATAAATTAAGGTCAGATGAATGGATTGAGCACATTCTAATATAAAGTAAGCAATGGAAGGTTTTTCTAATTATGTTTGCTATATTGTTTTCCAGATGTGTTATAATTCTGAATGAAGACTGTCCCATTATTACCCACAAATCTGGAACACATTAAAACTCATTACTTGCAGTCTCAGACTAACAAAGCTACCTTGAAATCTATAATGCCAAAGCCTGACTACAATAAATTGAAGGAAGTTCAATACTAGTTACTACCTATGAAATAAAAATAAGTGAAAAATACATTACTGTACCTTGGAAATTACCGTGCTGGTCAGGCTGGGCAATTGGAATGTAATATTATAACATATGAAAGTAAAGAAACTTAATTAAATATTTCTGAAGATATGAAAGACTCATCATTTCAGGAAGGAAAAATGAGAAGTAAAACGGAATGTGAAGACAGTACAAAGGACAGACAAAGTCACTCGCTGTGAATAGCATGACTGTAGATTTCTTTAGGATTTGTTCAATACATACTTTACCTACAAAAATGCAACAATAATAGAAAATCTTATAAAAAAGATGGAGAGTCACTTGAAAAATTCTCCTTCAAGAATGAATACGCAAGAACTTTATTCTCGCAGGGATTGCATGTTGGCTGTCTGTTTACTCATCCTAAGATGACCTTCATCACTTGCACTGGCCAAGTGTCCAAATATTTGCTTATAAAAACGGGGCCAAACAATAGCCATCAAGTTGTGAGTAACTTCTTCCTGATTTGTAAATACCATTGTTTTCTTTCTTATGATCAAAAGCATGAACTCTTGCTTGGTGACGTCAGCATCAAAGCTCAATGCTAACCTGATTGATTCCTACTAGGTGTAAATTGGTAGATTACATTTAATTAAACAACATTAGTCTCCATCTCCATAGTTCACCAGAATTTCAGCAGAATACACTATTTTTTGACACTTCCTACTAGAGAACAGATGCATATTTGCATTTTTGCCACACAGTTTTGTGTGAAAAACTAGAAAGTCAAGAAAAAAAAAAAAAAGTCAGAACACAGAAAAAGTCAAGCTCCTCCACAACCACTGGAAGCAGAGGACACTATTTGATGTTAGTGTCCTCCAACCTTCAGAAATCCAAGTCTCACACGCCTTAAGATACTGCCAGAAACATATCTGGGTCACTGGTTCAAACCCAGCCAACAGGGAATTGACTGAAGTAATTACTGTTTGATAAGGCCACATGTGAAAATGAATTTTTTCCAAATCTCTTCTGACCTTTAAACTAGAAAACATACAAACACACTGATAAGATTTTGAGTCCTCCGAAAAAATGTCACAATAATTTTTCTAAGAGCACTCAATGTATCAAGGCTGCGTCATATTTAAACTCATACTTTCAAGAGTCCAGAGGAACAAATTCATGAGGATTTAGGCTACACTGTCTACATTCAGGTAAGAATAACAATCAAAATACTTACTGGAATTCCATGCAATTGTGGCTTGTCTATCAAACTGTGCAGCTCATTCTTTGAAGCTTCTACTTTTTCTAAGTCTGCTGCATCCACCATGTAACTGCAACAGGAATATAGTTATTCATTGCATTGTCCACTACTTGCAGAAAGTTGCATTAAAACATCTGAGATGTGACAAATGTGTTCGCACTGACAACAGCATTAAAATAGTCCTGAGTTGTGTAAGTCCTGAATTGAAGATACAGAATCAAATGTGGGCTATGGGGGGAAAACAGCCTGGAACATGCAATTACTTATATACCTGAGTTGCTGGATGTGCAAAACACACTACTTTTATAATGTTCTTATGTAATGGAGGTGGACAGGAAGAAAAGTGTTTCTCTATTAATAACATATACTTTAAAATACATTTTGTATGGGCATACCCAAGAAAACTTACACAACTGCATTGACTCCTCTGCAATAACGCTCCCACATGCTTCGAAACCTTGGCTGCCCTCCAATGTCCCATACCTGGAAAAAGTAAGAACACCTCAGTCCCAAAATTTTCTTGAGCTACACAGTACTAACAGAACAGAACAGAAGAACTCTTACGTGCAGCATACAGGTTGTATTGAGAATGCCTAAATGTAGACAGTTTTGTAAGTGGCCTTCCTCAGGAGACTGGTCTTCTCAGCCCCTTCCAGTTGATGGAGGGGGACAGGCACATTCATATGGCAAGACAGTCCTGTGAGCTGAGCAGCTCCAAACGTCCACCTGGGAGAACTCTACCCTTTCCCACTCACTGCAAGAAAAGTCTGACTCAAATACCAAAGTGAATCCTGCAAATATACAATCTAAAACCTGGAAAGAATAGCATCGTTGTAGGAAAATAGTTATGAAGTTGCATTTTTTATGGGGCTATGGAGACCTGAGTTAAGAACACAGCAGGCATTCAGCAGGATAAAGTTGGATATTAAGTAAATAAAGAGTTGGCTGGAGAGCAGATTGAGTCCACGTAAAGGATGATATATTCTAGGGAGCTCCAATACCTCCACAACTCTCCCATTTGTTCATCAAATGTGCTTTAAAAGACACATGGATTAACTGATCAGAACCAGAAAGGAAACAGTAGTGTAGGGTAGGCCTTCAGTGATTAATCAGTGAATCTTAAGGAAAGGAAGCTCAAATTCTGCTTGGGATTTTATAAAGCTCCAATCCTGCAAATACTTCTGCATGCTATTAGTGTCCCGCAATCTGCACAAAAGTTACTTATTCTGCTCTGCTTGCGAAAATTCAGTATCTTTGGTGGATGAAAATAATCTTGTTTCAAAACTGTTTCCCAAATCAAAATACCAGGAAAAGGATCTAAATCATGCAGGCAAGGGCTGCGTGATGACGTAGCTTTTGCAGCTACATCCAAAGACAGTTGTGTTGCAAGTAACACACCCATTAAAACAGCGATGAACACTGAAAAATAAAAGAAATGGATTTGTTCCTATGTCAAGGACAAAGAGAAGTAATTATGTACTTTAATCAGATTTAGCTATCAAAACAATATGTACTGTATACGAGATCTAGGAAGTATATCCATTACAGCACAAACTAAATTCGGAAGCAACATACACAGAAGTAAAATTTTCTTAAGAGTTGTTTTCATACTCACACTTTAAAAATCCAAATATGTTAAACCTGCTGTGGCAACAAGACTTGCACAAAAGAGCAAGACTCAACAGACCTATGGGATAAGGTCTTTTTCAACTAACGTGGACTGAATTTTTAATTCCACAATCCAAAAATTGTATCTATGTATCAATTTCTCTATCATTTTCAACACCTTATGTTCATATTTTAGAAAGAAGTATTTCCCAGTTCACCATTAAAATAATTACCTGATTGATATCTTACCGTTCTCTCTGGCATAAAATTAGTATACCACCTAAATGTCGACTGCCTTTGATCCCCTTTATAAGATCAAGAATTTTACACATTAAAGAGAGTTGAGTGAACTTCTGACCATGAACTGGGTATCAATTATTATCTGCGCTGACATTTGAAATGCTCTTTCGAAAGTATTAATAAAATAAACTTTTTATTTTAAAAGCTTGAAAGAGATAAGAACACAGTTCAGTATTACAGTCAGATGACAAACCTCACACCAACACTAATTATCCCAATAACTCATCAGGACCTTGAAACTATCAGTAACCATCTGGTGCACATCTGTGTGCCTGGAAAAAGAAACTAAATTATTTTCTTGGTAGATCAGAGAAGAAAGAAGGGGAAAGAGGACAGGGAAGGCCAGCAGTAAGATTAGATTTCTGAAGACTGACAGTGATTATTCCTGGTAGAGAGAAAAATCTACAGGATTATGTGGCCTGGACTAATCACAAAATAAAAAATACAAGATAAAGAAATACTAGGTTTGTCTCTGATGATATACTGTATCTATAATATATTAAATTGCACTGCAGAACAAATATTATTCTCATTAGGAGAAAAAGTCACCTTGAAACAATGGAAAGATAAGTCATTTCCAGTCAGTTTCCCTAATAAGGCTTACAGCTCTCCATTAAAGTACAACATGTAGGACACAAGATAGACCAGGTGTTTTTATTAGTGCTCGGGAACTCAGTTTATGTCAATATATTATTATAGTTATCTGAAATAGAGAAAGAAACTAAATGCAGGAAATAAATAAATAAATAGTCACTTCTTTGCCTATAAAAGTGCTAATAGTGACTTTATAATACTCTTTATTATATTGAATAGCCAATGACAGAGTTAACTACTTTATTCAAAACAACTCTCTGTCCCAAACCATTTCCACTGTACATGATTGAACAGACAGAACTGTGAGAATACAAGAGGCATGCAGGAAGGAAAGGAGAGAGGTCTTAGCGCTAAAGAAGCTTTCTTGCATGAGCCTTGCATGTTTTGTACATCACCTATTTTTGTATCCCAGTATTTAATACACAGGTAAAAAGTATATTCTGGCTGTGAACTGGGAGAGGCAGGAGACTACACCTTAACAGCAGAACATACAGCAAGCTACTAAGAGAAGTCTGTTTTGTCTGGGTGTTTTTAAAAAGAGACTGGATTTCAAATTGCTCCCATGGTTTTTGTTGGTCCCTCAGGAATAAAATTTTCGTAATACTTAAGAGGTAATTTTATCCCTAGAAGACCAGTTGACCTCACAAATCAGAAAACGCACACAGAATGACCAAACCAAAGAGAAAAAAAAGTTTCTTTGATGCCCAGTACCACTGCGTCAGAGATTAAAATCTCAAGTTGTTGTGGTTTAGGTTTGGTCTTGAAGGCATACATCTTATTCCTACTGCAATTTATAAATCACTATTTTATTTGTTCCTGTCTACCCCTATAGAGCAGTAATTCTTATTGTGCTTGCAGGTCTATACGCTTATAAAATAATGCAATGTTTTAATTTGTAAACTAGATTAATCACTATACTTTGGAATCATCATTTACCATAGTGCTTATACTTACCTGATAAATCAAATTCTTCTAAAACAGGAATCTCTGTGGTTATCTCTCTTGTTCAATTTCCATACTTCACATGGCTCTAAGGCTCCATCTTAAGACTGCAGCTATCAGCTATATTTAAGGAGCAAATTTTTCTTCTTTTGCACAGAGGTATCATTGCAATTGAGCAAAAATTCAGCTGGAGAATACGTTCAAAGGTTTTTGAAAGCTTTCAGTTACAGGAAGGCTCATTAACACTCTTTTCTTTTAATTAGCTCATATTGTGGGAGGGTTTGACAGTTAATAAGAAAGTTGCAGGAAAGGAAAAGTAGTATTTTCTAGATGTCAATTTTATATTATTTTTTTCAGACATGCTGGGTAGGATATTTCTTGAGATGTGTATAATGACACAGTTGTATCTCGATGTCAATGCACGGGTTCAGTACCTCAGATCTCACTGTAGTCATTGAAGCCTAGACAGCTATTCAGCTGACCAGATGTAACGTCTTCTTTAGGATCACAGAACTATGCTCCAGGCTTAATGGCACTGACTAGAGCTCCTCTGATGTTATTAAAGGAGCTTAACCCCCATTGCAGACATACAGTCGTTTACATTTAGGCATCTTAATTTGCAAGCTAAGTCCAACACTACAAAAACCGAGACTCAGAAATATATCTTTCTGGTTGGAAGTATTCAGAAAAAAGCAGCCATAAAACTTAATCTGAACAAACAGGTGAGGAAATTCTAAATACAGAAGAATGTTTGGGCAAAATAAGGTAGCACCAGCAACATTCAATACCATGTCGTACACAGACCAGTCCATGTATACTGAGATGTGACTAAAGAGCTCATACATACGCACCAAGCACAGTCATAGCATTCGAAGCCAACCCAACATGTAACTAGAAAGCAACTTCAGTCACCTAAAATGCAGGCATCTAATCCAAGCGACTAAAATCTCTCTGTGGTTAATGAAGACTCTGTCTTACCTACCTTGCCTACCAGTTGAACCATTCTTGCAAAGCACCCACTGCTCTGCATTGAGTTTAGACAACTGGATCAAACTGGCTTCCTCCTTTTCACCCAGCTAAGCTCAGGGGAGACAAATCCTAAATAGTCACCTACTCTAGACTGGAATCTTCATCCAGTAATGCTTAGCTTCCCCATCTAATAAATAAAAAGAATAAAAAGAGCTAAATCAAATAATCTTAGAATTTTAAATAAATCGCCCGTGGATACAAAACTATAGAGCCTTACTTGTAGTACTAACCATGTAACCTGTTATGGAAATTAGAACACTCTCATAGGTCTGTTAATTATAGTTACTGCCTAGCTATGATCCTGTATTTTGGAAATGCCTTTACAGTTGCTCTTAGAGTTGAAAAAAATGAGCCACATCGCTACATTTTCTGCAGGCAATACTTCCCAGAACACTATATTATTTGAGATCAGCCTTGGTCCCTTAAAGAACCACGTTGTCACTCCCCACTGGTGATAAAAGTCCAACTTTTAAACATTTTTTGCAACTAGGTATTTAATTTTAGTCACATCAGACAGAAAAAAAAACACTATATACACACTCCACAGTTTATATTATTTAATTTAATAATAGCATTTTCAGTGAAGAACTGGAAATGGACTTGCAACACAAAATGTCTGAGTATCTTGAACTCCTGAAAATAAGCACAGAGGCATTTTAGTTGGAGGAGGTGTTTCTTAATGATCAGGGTGTGTGTGCCATATTATCAGAGACACAAGGTACAGTGCTGGAAGGATCAACAGGTAGATTCTAAATAGGACACAAAAGCAAAGTCTGTTCCCTCCACATTGTGTTTTAAGGCAGGAGAACACCAGGGAATCCAGTTTTAGAGGCAAGACTGTAATCCTCTCAATCAAGACATAACACAATTCTAAACAGAAGGCATCAATCCATCGTAGCCCCAATACTGTGTCCTCCTCTAAGAAGAAAGCCCTGATTCTGTGTCACCACGTGCAATCCTTTGTACCCTCTTTTCACACAATCATGAATCAGCCTCTAGACAACAAAATCCAAGAATTCTGGTGAAAACAGGCATATAGAAGTTGTAAGTTGTAGGAAGAACTTGCATTTGGAAGACTGAGGGCAAGGACACCAGAGGTAAGGACACTGCTAGCTCAAAACAGCCAGTTAATATCTACTGTATTAATTTTGCTTGTCCTTGAAGAACATAAAACCACGAAAGCAAAAATGAGTATTTGCTCGGTATCAGAGAAAAGCCAGTAGGATGTGCAGCAGTGTGTATGCAAGGAAAGGTAATCTAATATTGGTAGATTAGACAAGAAAAGGACATTCTCCCATGACATTAAATCTGCCCCACAGAGCAGCTCCCTGGTACTCTCCTCGCGTGTCCCCATTGCCCTCTACCTCTCAGGTCTGAGCAATCACAACAGATTCCCAGCATTTATCAATGAGGCAAAGGTGCTGAGGACAGAGCTAACCAGGGACAGCATTTATGGTTCCCAGGTGTCCCAGAATCAGAATCCTAAAGTATCCAGACCAACTGGAGGAATAGTCTGAAGTGAGGCAGCTGAAATTTAACACAAGTTCAAAATGCTACATTTGGACAGAGGGAACCAAATGCACTAGTAGAAAATGGGTAATAACCAGGTAGAGGTGCAGGACAGAAAGCTTGAGCAATTCACCAACTAAATATGTGTTTCAACTATGTTGCAGATCTTAAATCAGGATTTACTAGCAGAAGTATCTTATGTATGATTTTGGAAGTATGTACTGCCCTGTCCTTAGTGTCAGGGAGGCTCCTATATCGGTTTTGAGTATCAGTCTACAGAATAGATACAGACAAATTTTTTAAAGTCCAGAGAAAAACAGAAAGGGTGAGAAGATATTTTGAAAATACGACCTAAAGAGGGGAGAGAGGAGCAAAACCATAATGTTTCCCAGGAAAAGGCTGCCAGATATAGAAGAGAAGAAAAAAGCAGCTCAATTTGTGATGACAGCAACTCATGTCAGATATTAGGAAAAAAGCTTTCTAACACTTAGAGTGAAAAAACACTGTACAAAACAAGGGATATTAAAGAACCTTCTTCATGGAAGAACAGATTTTAAGAAACAATTACGTAAGGTATTTGGGTAAATATCTGATTCATCTCAGAGCACAAGTTTGGTTTAGATGACTCCTTGAGATCACCTTTTGGTCCTCATTTTTAGGAGTCCTAACAGTTACTGTGAATGACTGGTGAGATATCCAACACTGCCTGTTCTGACTCAGGACACTGGCTTCTGGCCCCATGTGTTTGTCCTGATCACTGCAGAGGTTCCTATCTAATGCATGATCCTGTCTCACACTCGGCAGCGCACAACTCCCAGGACAGATACAGTCTCCAAGGCTTCTCTTCCCAAATTACCAGATGGGAGAGTGCTTTCCTACTTTACCTTCTTAGTTGATCATTGAGTAATTCTGAGTGTGCTCCATACTTATTCTCTGAGCCACTCTCTAACCCTCATTTAATTCCTCTTCACAGAATCACAGAACCACTGAGGCTAGTGGGGGCCTTTGTAGAGTCCAACTTGCTCTGGTCAAAGCAGGGTAACCTGGAGCAGACTGCTCCAAGGATGGAGAGTCCAGAACCTGCCTGGTTAATCTGTTCCAATGTTCAATCACTCTCAGAGTAAAAATGCTTTTTCCTACGGTTTAAATGGAATTTCTCATATTTTTTTGTTTGTGCCTACTGCCACTTGTCCTGCCACTGGGGACCACTGAGAAAAGTTTGGCTACATCTTCTGGCTGCACTGGTGAGATCTCCCTGAGCCTTCTCTAGGGTAAACACTTTCAGATATCTCAGCATCTCCTCATATGAGAGATGTTCCAGTTCCTTAATCATTTTAGTGGCCTTTCAGTCTTTCCAGCATCTCCACGCCCATCTTGTACTGGGAAGCCCAGAACTGGACACAGTACTCCACTTGCGGCCTTACCAGTGCTGAGTAAAAGGGAGAGATCACCTCCCTTGACCTGCTGTCAAAGCTCTTCTAAATGCAGCCAAGGATGCTGTTGGTCTCCCTGCCACAAAGGTACACTGCTCACCAATGGTCAACTTGGTGTCCACCAGGACTCCCAGATCCTTTTCTGCAAAGCTGCTTTCTAGTCACCAGCCTGTTTCAGTGCCTGGGGTTGATCCTTCTCAGGTGCAGGACTTTGTACCTTCCCTTCTTTAACTTCATAAGGGTTCTGTCAGCCCATTTCTCCAGTCTGTCGAGGTCCCTCTGGATGGCAGCATAACCCTTTGCTACATCAGCCACTGCTCCCAGTTTTGTATTATCAGCAAGCTTGTTGAGGGTGAACCCTGTCCCATCATCCAGGTCACTACTGAAGACACTAAACAATCCCTGGGGCTGCATCACTAGTAGCTGGACTTCCTGCTGTGGATCATAGCCCTTCTGAATCCAGCAGTACAGCTTTTCTGTACACACAAGTATCATAAATGACTTGGACATCCCACAAAAATTCTTCTTTATAGAAATAATCACTTCGACCTGAAGTCAGCCCAGATATGGCATGGCCTTTTCAGAGTGACCCATGCCATATGGCATGGCCAGTACTTGCTGAAGCACTGCCAGAGCTATACAGGCGGTATAGAGGCTGGTATTACTGCACAACATGCGAGATGGTGACATGACAGGTCAATTGATGTTGAATAGCAGGATGAAGCATTACAAAGCAAGAGGATTCTGGTTTTATGAGGATGTTTTGAAAGTTGGAAACTCTTACTATCCAGAGGAGGGAGGAACACTGCAATGAAGGAAGCTGGAAGAGGAATGCAGAGCTGGGATACTCCTCCTCCTCCCTCTGCCACATCAGAGCAAACAGCAAGTAGCAAGAAGCTGGGCCTCACCCTCCGGCAGGTTGGTCTGCACTGGCGTGGGCTGCAGCTCCCGTGGAAGGACACTGGTCTCTAGCGGTGACAGTGGGGTGACTGCAGCCCAACCACCGTGGTCCCAGTCTCCTGAGCTCACTGCTCCCACCGGACTGCAGTATCCAGGAGGAACGCAGAAACTGACTGGTGGTGCTGTTTTAAGAAAACGAACTGCCAGAGCAAGGAAAATGAAGCTGCTGCATTGCCTGTGCGTGTGCATGTCTGGTGTTGCTCTGGTTTTTTGTTATATCTGAGATTATCCTAAGATCATCACTGTGAGAATCAAAGGTTGATTAGTTGGAGCTTCACTATCCTTTAAGAAAACAGTTTATGACGTATGTGTTCTGAGGCCCTCGAAATTTGGTTTGCTAAAAGCGATTTTTTTAGCGACTGTCTAGCTTACAGAACAGTAAATCTCACCAAAGCCAAAAGATCACTAATACTGAGCTAATCCAAAAATAGAGCAATCCCATCAAAATCAAATCACTCAGGACACAAAACTTGCTTGTAATTAAAACCCCAAATTAATTTACTCATAGATTTTTTTTGGCATAAAAAAAAAAGAGATAGCCATCACTTTCATTACGAACTTCACAAAAAAAAAAGTTGTAACAGATCCGTAACTTGTAGTATATTAGGTATTCTGATGCTGGAAATCATCCTGTAATTTAATACCTCAACCACAACCTCAAAATCCATACAGTTTCCTGCTTAGACTTCAAATCCTGCCTTGTAAAATCTTTCCTCTTTGCCTCCTCTTTTTTTTGGAAATAATAGGTGGCATGTTTTATGAAATACACTGACAAGCCAAAATTTAACAATTCATGGTTAAAGCTGACAGCTTTACATTTCTGATCACGCTCAACTTCGATTGAAGAGCACATGAAACTGGCATCTTCCTACAAAATGTTTAAGCCTCCATAAATCAGTGTTTTTTCTTTCAGTGTGGTTCAAATAAATACTCACACACACAAGCATTCTAGTGATGACAGTTTCATACTCTAGGATTAGAGACTAAATGAGAGAATAAATCTGCTAGCTTCTAGAAAAGATTGATAAAATAGGAAGAAAGTAAAGAAGACCGTGGGCTCCTTCTTGCCTTCTGGAATTGCACGTAGCCTGGGGATAGAACTGTAATCAAAAAACCAGGCAGTGATGCCGCACTACCATAGTACTTCCTTCTTTGTGGCCTACCCCAAAGTCTGTCAAAAAACAGATAAAGGATTCTTATGACCTACTTGTTGGTGTTGCAACTTTCTTTGCCTAAGGTGATCAGTCTCAGCCTTCTGGAATGCCATTTTTTCACTGGATGATTGTTTGACTCAGAGGGTTTCTCAGCCTCACTCTTACAGTAAGCTTAATGGATTCTGTTTTGCTGTGTCCCCTGAGACCTATGAAAAAGGTCAGACAAAAGACCTATCTGTTTACCATGAAGATCATTCCTGCCACGTTTGAAGGACTTCACAGGTTTAGTAAAATAACACTTTATTGAGGAATCTTAATAATAGCTGTCAGTTGGATATCATATTTCTATGAAAAAAAGTAACCTGCTTTGTTGGGATAAGAAGGTTAAAGAAAACTTCACTCTGAATCATTGTTGACGAGGTTGTAAATAGCTCATCAAAGGATTCTAGCAAGAGGCATTCCCCTCATCATTTTTCAGTTGTCAACTTATCAACAATGATGTCACTCTTCTCACAGTAAAATAATTTTGGAAAATTTACCCAGCAATTAAGCTATAACATTTTAACAGCTTATCTCAATACAGGAATAGTGATGTACAAGTACTTCATCTTGACAGGCTTTTAAAGAAATAATCGTCTATACATAAGAGCCATATTCCCCTGCACCTCTTAATTTCACTGTATGCTGTTGTAGCGGAGAGACCATGACAACTGGTTAAGATAAATTACTTTCCTGTGCAGACTGGCTTCCAAATTAAGTATCATTTTTGAAACTAATAAACATATTAATAACATTAGCAGTATCCCCTTATTCTTAACAACTCCATTATGACAATATACAACATGACTTTTGAGATCAAAGTGCAGAAAAAGGCACAGTTCCACAGAAACTCACACACTACCTCCCTGCATGAACCTCATTTCGCAATATCATCTGTGTAGACAACTCCAGTCAAACTTATTGGTCATTTCCTTAACCTACTTGAACTATCCTGGCTCAAAAAATACTTTATTTTGAAAACTCTGTATACTTGTAAATTACTTTTTGTATGAACCATCAATAGCTTTCTCATCATCTTCTGACAACTCTGTAGCAGCATCAGTATAGCACTCCAACCATCCTTGTGCTTTCTCTACATGAACATTATTAAATCATGGCCTTATTGTTTCTACAGAAAAGACAGAAAACAAGGGAACTGAAAGGAAATTCCTATTCCTGTGGATTATCTATGAACCATGTTTGAATACAATAACTTTTTTATTGACTGTAGCATCTGTGGACTTCTTTGACCATTGGTAAAGCTAGGCAGATGTGATGAAAAGTGTACGAAATTGACATTTAGGAACAATTAAAATAGAATCCTCTTCTGGATCAACTGGGAAGCATTGCTAAAGCTCAAGTGGAAGGTACTGCTTCAGTACAAAAGTACCCTTCTGAAAGAGAAGGGAAGGCTCAGGCAGGAGGACAAAGAATGCCAGCATGCCTGAAAGAACAATAAAAAAAAAATATCTCTTTGGATGAGTGAAAACTTAAGACAGCTCGACTGCTTAAACTGAAACAAACAGCTTTTGCTTGTGAGTCTGCATTTGCTGCTTCGTATCACAATGCTAATCACAATTTTGTCACTGGTCCCGTTCTCCTACACATCTGCCATCAATGTATAAGAGGTCAAGAAAGCATAGGATGGCCTTAGGATGCATTTGCACTTGTAAGGCAGTACCTCTGATGTCCCCGTTGTAAATACACTATTCGATTTGCTGTCGTAACTAGTGTGTATGGCCATTTGTGTAAAATAAGCAGAATCTTGGGGGAGAAAATCTATACAATTAGCACATCAATCAGACTGTTCTTCTGCTATCAACGCCCATTGACTTCTCCATAAATTCTCTTTCATAACTAATATGAATCATGAATTAATCATAAGGACTAGAAAACTTAAGATCATCCAAAGTCTGTGAATTCTAACAATATAGCATTAAACATTTTTTTTAATATTGCACTGATCCATCTGAATCCACAATCAGTCTGTGTGCACGTACTGAACATGTAATTCTGCCAGCCCTCTAGCAACAGGCTACATTAGCTGTGCTTAAAAGTTTGCAGCTACCAGAGTGGAAGGATGAAGGAAAACTTCATTTTTCTTACCAAATGGACAGACTGTATTCTTCCTGTCCAGATTCTACACTCTAAATTTGGTATTTTGCAGCTAAATCAACCTATCGTATTGGCCTTTGTATGGCAAAGGGATGAGGCATAAAGAAAGCAGGCAGTGGAAGAGGGAAACGTGTCTGACAAGGAGAAGCTAATGGGCAAGAGGAGAGTTGGAGGGAAACTCCAGAGCAAGGAAAGAGAGGAAACAGCTCTCTGCCTACCAGTATACCTTCCTGTTACACAGCATGAACTATGGCAATCAAAGCAGATGTTGCTGTAAATTGAAATTTCCCCTTACCAGCTTTACCTTACATGTAGCGTACACACTACCACAGCAGAGCTGGCCACAAAGAAATGAACCAAGCAGAGATGACGGAGAGCTTGGATGATCTTGTATATACCGAGAATAGAGGTGAAGAAGGGCCATGACCAGAAGTTAAACCTCATCATTGGTGGAAATTCTGTGTTTTTTCCACAGAAAGTATGATGAAATAACAGCTTCCATTTACCAGAAAAAGCTGTGTAACTGTTACTCAGCAGAACGTGCACCTTGTGTGCTCCTTCTGCCTCCTGAAAGATCAGTTCAGTTACCTTTTACTGCTTCCGATTCCTGGGTCTCCAAAACAAACTGAGCATACAGGGTTGGGTGCAAGAATTAGGACTGAGAGGCTTTTGATTCTGGTCACCTACAGTTTCCCCAGATAAAGTCCAAGTGATGCAGGCTTACTCATATTGCCATATAAATTCCTCTGTGCTTTCAGAGAGCTGCCTGCTGCATAAAGTAATGCTAGTCTTGATTACCAGTAGACAAACTCCAAAGTTGAATTGTATTTTGTTACCATGATGCCATTAATTCCTACATACTTACCTTACACTAGGCAGCAGCACATTAACAGAAGGGTTTGTCAGACACACATAATGTGTCCTCTCAACATTTCTGAAGTTTCACTCCTATAAGTCTTGCAGTATGTGCTTTTCTTGCTACAATATATTTTAATAAAAAATACAATAAAGGTATAATAATTTTTATTTATTTTAAAACATTAAATTGGATATTTTCTCCTACTATCACACAAAAGATGGTTGTTCAAGGCTACAGAAAAGCATTGCCTATGGAAGAAATTTTCAACTGAAATTTTTGTATCCTAGAAGGACACAATTTTCACTTCAAAGAACAGTCTGGCCACATTGCATTGAGCATTTAGTGCCCACCATGTGACAGTTTGGTTTTTTTAAACTCACAAGCACACATACACCATCTACACTGTTAAAAAAAAAAAAAAGGTTTCTATCTATCTTAGGCTTCTATGAACCATTTACCTTTCAGGAAATGCATGAATCAAAAATGCTTATACGAGGCTACTTTCTCTTCTTGCTCACCTGGTCTGTGACAAGAGTGAGGTCAGATTCGCTCGCAAAGCAGGCTCTAATCATGTACTTATTATAATGATCATGCACAAAGTCACAAAGCTGAGGTTACCAAGGCAATAATGATTCGCCTCTGCTTTACTTTTACTCCATTTCATATTTTACTCCATTTTCCTTTTAAGCCTTTTACAGCCTTTACTGTGGACTCAGTTTTAAGACATTCACCATCATTTATTTTTGGCAATCTGCCAAAATTTCCTGGGAAATTAAACTCAGACCAAATCATGGGTAATGTTAAGAGTTTTTATTTCAGTCAAACTTGACATGAATTTCAAGAGGGTATATAGGAAGTGATGAGAGGTATATAGGTAGGTATATAGGTAGGGTATAGGAAGGTATATAGGTATATAGGAAGTTGGAGTGATGAGAGGAAATAGTTGGGTGACATTAGACTTTTGATTTCAACAGACTGGCTCATTAGGTACTGTAACACACAAGCAGTTGTAGAGGAACCTATTGATTATTCTGCAAGCTTATAACAAAGTAGATACACAAGCAGAATGTGTAAAAAAGCTGAAGGCCTTACAGTTATATGAAATTTTGAAGAAGTATAGCAAGAAACTAAGACCAGAAACAGACAGGCAGTCACAGTATCTACATCCCTATGGTCATTTTAGGTTTAGATTTTTTTAGTACAGCTTTGACATCTCCCAATCAACAGAAGTCAATTATCTCTTTCACTACCCTTTACCTGCTCACTGTTTAGAGTGAGTGAGTAGACAGTTAACAACTGCTTACACTCACATTACAGGTCATTTTGGAAAATCGTCCCTGGGTTTAGGAGTCATACCAAATCAGAGGAAAAAGACTACCTTTAGAACTGAGGGAGAAAGGAGATGAAATGAAGGAAAAGCAAGGAAAAGTCAAAGTAAAGGCAAAAACCTGTACTCCTTTAATCTAATTTTAGACAGAAGTTATTAATTCAATCTAATCAACCAGGCTCCCTTCATAATCAAACAACAGAGAGAGTCTTAATGCTACTGGAGTGATTTATCTCTACTTCAATGCCTATGGTGTGAATTACAACCAAACTGGAATCATCTATATTTCTCTACAGGCCTAAGAGATGGTTTCCTGAAAACTGACTTACATTAGATATTCTATTTCCGTATAGCTGACATTACGTGAGCTAAACTGCACTCTCTGCTGAGATGCGTAAGTTAGGAGTGAAGTTCCTGTAGATTTCACTTAGAGTTGTGAGAGGGAGAAAGAGAGAGAAGAAAGAGCGGCACCTCTAGGAGTCACCCAAAACTCAGCTCCCTTAATATCTCAGAATTTTATGACCTTTCTAACCCAAAATAGTGCAACAAAGCTTCCATCTGGCATGAATATCATGATATCAAACAGATTAATGTAACAGAGAAGTATACGACTATATGCTTTTAAAAAGTCACTTTTGAGCTTAAAATAAATTTCCTACGCTTTCAAATTCCAAGGTGAAATAACTTCGTATATTAGTTATTCACTCTGCCTTAATTCAAACATGCACACCTACCTTTATGGTAACGTTTCCTTTTGTTATTTTTCTCATATTGAAGCCTACTGTAGGAATCATATCTTCTGTGAATTGCCCCGACTAGAATACAAACAAAAAAGAAATTAAATTTATTATAAGATACTTGATACACAGCAGATTACTTTCTTGTTTTCAATATAAAATTTTTATTTTACAACATAGTAAAATATCACATTAATTTTCTACAAGAGCACTGGCCAGCACTTCAATTAATGCATTGTCACACCAAGCAAGACTGTTCATCTCAGCCCCTTTAAACAATCTTTTATTCTCTTCAGCAACAAAGATCGCCCCAGAAACCACGAGACTTCGGGTAATTCTTCATCAGATCCCTAAGCAAACCAGAAAGCAGCACAGTTAAAATATAGAATCATAGAATGGTTTGGTTGGAAGGGACCTTTAAAGGTCATCTAGTCCAGCCTCCAATACGATAAAACTGATTATACCAGGATTTTTCCCTGTACTTTCTCACTACTGTTACCAATGGTTCAACTCCAAATGTAATAAATGGTGAAAGAGTACTCATTTAAAGAGTACTACATGCAGACCCTTTCCTTCTGAGTAGGTGACAGCAGAGGAGCCCTGCTGTGGAAGCTAACAGAAAGCCATTAAGACAGAAAAATACTAGGTACTAACTCGGCACATCATAAACTCAAAACATAAAACCAAACTGTTGCCTTCTCCTCCAATTCAGAGAAATATTTTTACAAGACAGACGCTTGTCATCATGCCAACAGGAACCTTACACACATCTACCCACTACAGAAGACAGCCTTTGAGGAGAAGGGTGAAACTCAGAACTAAGTAGATAACCCATTATTCAATCTTCCTTTTCAAAATGCATCATTACTATTGTATTGTGTCTCTTAGGAGTGGTGCATTAAGATATGCAGATAGTTACTTAAAAGTTATGTCCACACAAAGGCCCAGGCACTCTCTGCCACATACACAGTACTCCTGGTTTTCCAGTCATCTGGAAAGGAGAGCAGGACCTTCTGGACTTGCCGTTGCGCTTCCATATCAATCTGCCCACATTCCCTTCACCCATCTCACCATCTCATGTGTCCTGGGGTTTTTTTGGAAGACAATATGGATATGTGGAGGAGAGAAGCAGGCATGCTCTAACAGGTCCCTCCCATCTGAGCATGGATGATCAGAGCTTCAGGGTGCGCCAGAGCAGCTACATGCCTCACAGTGCATGCACTGCCACCAGCTATCCCTAGTGCTACCACTGGTCCCTGTATGCTTTCTGCAACTTTTCACTGTTAGTAGCAGAGAGAGAATATACTATGCCTCCAGTTCGTGTTCATAAACTAAGATTAATTATTTTTAATCTGTGACTTTAAAAGCTGGATAACCTTTGACAGTTACCTGATCCTCTCACAAGATTTTGGGGTCTGGAATTAGATCCTTCAGGCTAGAAACAACTTCCGTCAATTACTTGTTCAACCTTACTATGGGAACCTTCTTGCTAAATTCTGTACTATGTATCTTCCTCATCCTTTGTTTCTGAAAGTATCTTTTTTCCTCCTCTTTCCTTGCTTCAATGCCTTGTCAACAGCAGTGGGAAAAAACAGTGAAGACAAATGCACTTGCAGATCCAAGCAGATACATGTACCCAGCAGTGACAGAAGATTTTAATTGGATGGAGTGAGACAAAGCAAAACAGCACCCATCTCCTGCAGCAGGTACTGGCCTAATTTGTTATATATAGTACATTTATTCATGGAGAACAGACATAAACACATATGAACACATAAACCCTGAGAATGTAGCATCATTACTCAAGCATCATTACTCAAGCACAGAAATGCCTGGAAAAACAGCCAGCCAACTCAGGTGGCTATTGCTTAAACAAACTCATAGAAGGTCAGGATTCTACTTTTGATCACAAATTATACACCACATGTAATATGCTAAACTGGAAGATAAAAATTAAAAAAAAAAAAACCAGCATAACTTCTCTGGTATTGGGGACAGAATACAAAGAATTAGTGTCCCCTTTATTGGTCTTAAGTATTTTCCTTCAAAAATTTTTCATTCTAGTTGAACAGAACCAGCTACAAATAAAGTATAATGTTTACAGTTCTTTATATTCCCACACAATGAAGAGAAGAAAGTAGTAAGTTGAACCTTTTGCCAGCATTAGTCCAAAAACTCTGATTACTGTGTTTTGTTTCAACTGCTATAAGCACCATAAAGTAAAAAATCAGTTCAATTTTGCTTGCTAAGGAAGTTTTACATGACAAACTGCCTACAATCAAGATGTATAAACAAGTTTATTGTTGCACCTCAGTAAAAAAGAGATTTACATCCCAACACAGATGAAAAACAACTGATGCCAGGAAGTTTGTAATGTCCTCTTTAACTGGTGCTGAATACTGAACTGATGAATACTACCAGAACCCCTTACCGTAATGACCATGGGCCAGATTCTACTCCATTACATCAGTGCACATACATAGTAAAAAGCAGTGACGTTATCCAAGGTTTCCACTGGTAACAGAGGTCTAAATACGGCTCAAACTCTTCAGGGAGGAGATTGTCTCAAAGGGTGCTTACTCAGTGTTAGCATGATAGGATCTCTGAATACTATTGCAAACTGTAAAAAACAGTTAATTTCCTACCATTTGTTTTTATGATCCATTGCAGTCTGCATTTTAAGGAGCCACTATTTTGTGACAGTTATTTTCATCTCATCACAGTCTAGCCACATACACACAAACGTACATAGAGTTCCCAATCTATTTGCCATCCCCTTAGCAACCGTATTCAAGAGTAAGCTATTATCCATTGCCTTACTCCCAAATTCTTCATCCACTCTCCTTCAGTGATTATCATGCTGTGTGGTCTCCAGATTGAAAGCTACAAAACTTGGACTCTGGGACACTCCCCAAGTCAGAAAATGTAGATGCCTTGTAGAATATTCTGAAGTGATACATTTGCTGGCAAAATCAGACTTGCAGTGATAGCAGCGCTCTGATATTTAAGATACTAGCACAAGAGACAAACACATACGATGTCATTCCACAGGTGGTATAGTACAAATGAGTAGATGAACATTTACACACACAAAGTTTAATACCACACACTACTCTGGACTGCTGTGTTCTTCTTTGGTCTGTTTATGAAATCAATCCAAGAAGCAATATAATCCTTCATGCCTTTTTCCCCTTCCTCAGCAAAGCCTGCCCTTGGGCAATGAACATCTCCAATGGGCACAAGGAATGCCAAGGCCCGTGTTATCGACATCACCTGAGTGCCTAACAAACGTAACTAAAATACCAGTTCCGGGTATTTTCAGGGTATTGATGGCTGATGTCTCCCAATGCATACTTTCAGTGCTCTCTGTACTTTCCCTACCCCATTCCCTTTTCCACTTCTCTCTCTCTACTTCTTCACTCACATGAATCTCCTATTTTTCCTTTATCCATAATCATGTATGAAAGCAAACAACAAGTATCATATACTCATGTTCATCATTGTCTCTATCTCTGACTTCAGGCTGTACACCTCCCAGTCTGGTTTCGATTCTTGGTCCAGTAACTTTTCAGGATAAGGACTGAAGGACATCTGGAAGCCCAGATCTCATGGCAGGCGAAACTGCAATACATCTAACAGCAGTGATCACCTCGCAGAAAAGGGTACACACTGAGAAATTCAATATTTAACATATATATTTGTTTCCATCTTCCAATGGAGTGTAAATCTTTGGGATGGACCCAAATGCAGAACAGTAGAGAGGAGGGCAAAGATGAAGAATGTATTTCAGCATGGTGACAAAATGGAAAACATCATGGTAGGTGTCAGCACCAGAGAGGAAGAAGACTGCAAGGCCATCATCACAGTGGGAAGGAACCACCAGAATCAGACTTGAGTGCCGGGAAAGGGCTATCAAGGAATTGTGGGAGGCATTAATATTGATGCAACTGATGGGAGGGGGGAATGTGGTGACAGGGGAGTTGTGGCCTGGGAGGATGCACAATATATTCTGAGTTATTTTGGGATACACTGGCCGTGAAAAGCCAACTCTGAATCACGGGCAAGAGACCCACTGTGAGATGGGCACGCTTCACAGTCAGCCGCAGGAGACATCTTCTTTCTCCCTCCTCAAACAATTTCATACCCAGCTGACCCTGCTGGCAAATTCTCCGGGTGGCAAAAGCTGCAAGGCCTGGCCCCCGCCCGCCGCCCCCCTCCCTCCGCAGCGCACCGCACCGCGGGGCCTCACGGCAGCCAGGCGGGGGCAAAGCCTCCACTTGTTGCCGGGGGAAGCGACGGGGAGCGGGCAGCTCCCTCTGACCACGTCAGGCTGCCGAGCCGCCGCCCCCCGCCTCACCTCACCGTCCCGCCGCGACGCCCCCCACCCCACCACC
>JAAGAY010143311.1:58121-85178 GCA_011801015.1 Ardeotis arabs
GGCCTGAGCGGGTGGCATGGAGGCACAGCCAGCTCTAGGGAGCTGCAGGGTGGCTCCGGGCACCGGGATGGACGGATGTGGCCCCGCGGGGATCGTGTGAGGTCCCTGGTGGGAGCGTGGGTCGGCGGCTGTGGGCTGGCTGTCCAGCACCCCGCACCCAGCAAGGGATGGCCGGGGGCCGCATTTGCAGCACTGGCTTATGTGTTGGTGGACTGAGTCTCCTTGACATGGTCGATTTTGCAGGTCCTTCACCTGTGGTGGTGGCAGTTCTCATGCCCGTAGGACCTCCACTCATCCCGTGAAACTCCTCTTGAATTGTTCATCATGTAAGGATGGGCTTTCAGATCCAGGGCGTACTGTGGTTTTATCTGGGTTCTTCTCTGACAGTTTTTGGAGAGTCTCCTTTAGCATGGTTCCTTGCCTCAGCAAGAAACGCTTGTGACAGTGGTTTGGTGTAGTGGGAGATGACAGGACACGCCACTTCACCAGGAATCTTCTTCTCCTTGCGTGGGATAAGCAATGCTTAGCATACAGTCTCACCACACAGCATTAGAGAAAGGCTTGTTTTCCCCATAAATACAGAACTAACACTTAAGCTGCATCCATCTGCCGGTCTCTGAAGCTGTCACTGCAATGATACATGGTGCTCTAGAAGGTTACAGTGCTGGTGGTAGTGGCTTTCATACAGGTGTAAACAAGGCACTTCAAAAATTTAGTATGGATACTTCTGCTATTGAAACATGGCAAATTCATCCAAACGTTTTGCAATTTGGCTTTTGTGCTCTTTTTTAGGGATGTAATTCAGCATTTTAGAGAATGCAATTTGTGACAAACCTCACCGGCTACATCAGACAGATCATAAAAACTGGAAGCCCTTGTGACTCTACTGTCAAGAGCAATTGGTTCTGGGCTTGCTGTAAAGATGAAAAACTTTATGCTTTTTCATGCTCTAGTTGTAGATGCAGTCAAAATGACTCACACTGTAAATCTGAGGGTTTTTTTACAGATACTCATTTATTTACCCTTGTAATTTAATTGAACATTTCCAGAAGGAAATTGGACGCTGGAGCTGTCCCTGCCACCCAATGGTAATGTTAGGGAATTATTTTTCATTGCTTCTCTTAGTATAAAATCTGGAGGAAAGCAGATAGATTTAAGTGGTGAGTCTCAAACAAAGAAAAAGAGGCTTACTTTTTTTTTTTTTCCCCCCCTCAGTAGCATAAGGTGCTGCCCTTGATACAGGTAGTCTCTTTGTCTTAATGCTATTCCCTAGCATTGGTGTTTTGGGTTAGAGCCAGAATTTTGGATGCCACTCTTAAAACTGAGGCAGTGATGGTGTCTTCAGCAGTTTCAGAGTGTGGTACAGCTCTCAAAGTTTCTTGGAAAATGGTGGCATGGTGAAAGAGAGGAACCTGATCAGATCCTGCATTGAAGGTGAGCGTAGCAGAACTGTTCTGTTTTGCTTGTCTCTTAGTAGCAGCCCGATGGCCATTCAATACGTACTTAGATCCTCACCTCAGCCAGCGGTCACAAAATTACCGGCCAGTTACCATTTACATGAAATGTAACTGGAGGGGACACATGGGTGGAAAAGCTGACCTTGAGGAAATGGGTTATTCTGGTTGGATGGGTAAAAGGACCAGGAAATAATTGACAGGGAAAACACTATTATTTTTCTGCTATGTATCCTGCTATTTAAAAAAAACCTTTTTTTTTCAGACAAAGCGATTATTGAATTTTGAGTGAATAGGTGAAATGTTTCTGGCTGCCTTAAAACTGAAAAATATAAGAATTTTTCCCATCTCCACATACCACCCAGCTGGCGATGTGTGGTATAAAGACAGTCCATTTGTGAGCGTGATTTCTGGGAATGAAGTGGTTCTGATTACTGCATGAGGGAAAACTCACATAACATTGAGCAGTCTCCATTTTTGCAATAATTTTTGCAACAATGTTTAAGCTCTGCAATAGTGCTTAAGACTCATAGTGATGGAAGCTTAAAGAAACAATATATTGCAGATACAGTAACATATTCTGAAAAAATAAATTTCAGTCATACCCTCATAAAAGGCCAGCAGAGGATGGGCAGGTAAATTCGGAACCATTAATTCAGCTGTACACTGACTGAAGTCTTTTACAGTGTTTAGGGGGTCAAAATATAATATATGAAAAAGTCTTGGAGGGTTTGTCCAAGGTCAAAGATCTGTTATATTGTTCTATAATGTGTTATATCTTTTGTGAAACTATATGATTATGAAAGGCAATTCTTTCTTTTGCAAATAGTTGGTAATAGAATATTGTATGTAAAAATATTGCTGCCTTGCTACAATTAGCAGCTCCAAGGACATTCATTCTTGTAGCTGAAAGCCTGAGCTGGGGCACAGAAAGCCACAATTCATAATCCTGTGTGACTGTAGACAAGCCACTTAATCTTTCTGGGAAACATTTAACCACTGATAAAGTATTTCACTTTTCTGTCTTATCTGTTGAGACCTACACACCTGAGGACCATTTTAGCAGTGTTATAGGGCCATGCAGCACCTAGCATACTGACTCTTCCAACTGCTCTGTCACTGAAGTGATAGTAAAGCAAAGACTTATTTGTGCTATAAAAATTTATAACAATGAATCTTATGTTTCAGATTACAATGGTGGTGATGCTGTGTAAATACATGGTCAGCAAAGCTTGACCTCAACCAACACTGCATATGCAGATATTTCCAGATTTGGGCAGAAACAAGATGTTTGGGACCCACATCCGTAGTTCAGAGTAAGACCAAAGAGATCAGATCACACTGTCTGTACTTCAAGCATGGGTTTTAGTGACAGCTGAAAATCTTAATGAGAAGGAGCCTTCAGCTGAATGAAATCTCCAGAGAGGAGAGCGTGAGAAGGGGTAATGTCTCACTCTAATATTTTCAGGTTTGTCCTGATATACCGGATGTTTTGGGGGAAAAAACCCTGTAGAAGAAGCCGTACATCTTTTCTGCTAATGAGGCACTGCGTCATTAGTAGAAGGCACTAGTCGTCTTTGTAGACCAGAGTCAAGCAGCTGCTTTGCTAAAGAGAACAGAAAGACTGCATTGAACTTCTCGGTGCAAGCGCTGCAACGTAACCGCCAGCGTCTATGTGCGCCGTCCATGCCCTCTGCTGGCTGGAGCGTCAGAGACGCTTTACTGTATATCTTAATAATTTTTCTCAAGCTCCGGGGAAGGAAGGAGTGGAAAAGGACTTCTGTAAGGATTATTACATTGACAGAGTGGGGCAGATTAAGCTTTTTAGCTCAAGAACTCTACATTTTGGATACTTAAGTTTGGTATATGCAGCATGAAAACTGAGGCGGTGTACAGAACTTACAGACAGCCTAAGCCTGTGTATTGTTAGTCCCAGCAGTAAGGTACTTCGTGCTTTGTTGTGACATTAACAATATTACCGTTCTGGGACTGCAGGCTGCCCTTAGCCTCCCTTTAAAAGGGTGGTTGTTAGGTCCCTGGCTCAGGAAATCATCACTTGACACTGGCAAACTATCATCTTGTCTCGACCTGCTAGTAGCCTGAGGGAACAGTGTGCTCCAGAAGGAGACTGACAACATGTGGTATATTCCTTCTGCAGGATCTTCAAGTTCTGTTGAATAAATATATTTTCTGAGATTAAAACAAAGGCAGGGAAGAGTGACTATGTATTGTCATATATATGAAGCTGAACACCACATGCTGAAATTGTTTGCACAGAAAGAAAATGTTGGCTTAATATATAAAGTAGTGATCCACATTAATTTTCATACTGTCTGTTTGTGTCTAATTACTAATCAATAAAAACCTTATCAGTTACAAACTGAGGGGTATACAAGCATACCCTGAAAAATGTCATCTAATTACTACTGGCCAAGGAGAACTATAATCAATACACCGTGATGATGGTAGCACATTAGTGAACATAATGAAATCCAAAGTTAATCCCTTAAGGATGCTAATATTGATAGGTGCCCTTTACCTCCTTGCCCTTTACTTTCCCATATGTAACGAGGGGGCAACAAATGCAGGAAGATTTTGCAGTTCTGAGTACTACTGACAGTGAAGAGAAAAGTAGCTGCAGAAGGTTCAGAACATTTGCAAGGAAAGAACTGTTCTCTAAAGATCCAGATCCTTGACTTGTGTAGACAAAAACTTAAGATTGATCTCGAATACTCCATGTTTACATCACTGTCATCATTAAGAAAAATACCATGATGCTGGGTTAAATTTCAGTGAAGTTTTTACAGAAAAATAGACAGAAGGGTCTGGGATAGCCACACATTAGGAAACATTTAGAAGTGTTAAGGGATTAAGTTAGACCAATAAGCTTTTTGAATGTTTCCATCCACCTGTACAATGGTTTTCAATAAAATATGAAAAAAACTACCAAGAAAGAACAATAAAAAAGGAAGTTCTTTAAGAAAGATTAAGTTATTAAACAGTAAATTTTAAGCAGTAATTTTTTTTTAAGCCATGCAATAGACATTGTTTTGTATCGATGTTATTCTTTGGAATGAAACTGTCTTGAAATCTCAGACCCTAATTTTGCAGGCTGGTTTGCTTTGACAGAATGGATATCTGCCAGTGCAAATGGGCCTGCAGGAGCACACTGTGAAAACCCTTCAAGTAAGTTTTAAGTGTGCATGCTTGAAGGATGAAATTTAGTTGTTTTCTTGAAAAGGACATCAATGCTCCATAACTGAATACGTTTTTAAATTATGTGACTGTCTTTGCTGTCTTGTTGCTTGTATTGAAAATTGATGGATAGGTACATGTACAAATCTAATCTGTGTCTGGGAGTTGTCTAGTGCATATTGCACAGGACTGAAACCTTCCACACAATTCTTTGCTGATATATGTACAAAAGAGTGTTCCAGTGTGATGCAGGGATTAAAGCAAGTTTTGCTGAACTCCTTGGGATGCTAATCGCATCCTAGGATGTCTGCAAAGTGGTCTTATTGGCCTGTCTCTCAAAATCTCTCTCCTTATCGTTATTTTTAATACAGAAAAGCAAGAAACTATAAGGCAGGGACTAGACTATTATTTCAGTTCTGTTCAGATTCTGTAAGTGCCAATAGCCATCTCTCTTAAAAGTGCCAGTATCTTTCGGTATCCCAGAATAAGCAACACAATAAACCAGATCCAGATTCTTCAGATAGAGAAACAGAATGTCAATTAAAATTTTAGGAAAATTTCTAGATGTTGAAGGAGGGCACTGGAGGTAGTTAAACGGCTTTCATTTAGACCACTTCATCATACTCATTTTAGCATTTCCCAGTCCCTAGGTATTGCCAGCCTGAATTCTGCCTAGAAGGAAGAAGTACAAAATAATGAGTGGCAATCAAAGTGAAAGGAATATTCCTCTAGTATTTAATCTTTTGAAAACTACAAGAACATGAACTACAAGAAACTGAAACTATAAGGCTATGAAGACAAGCAATGATTACAGGAAATGCAGTGAATGGAAGGTGAGTATTTTTGGGGGGGTCTGGTTTAGGAGAATACAAGTTTGGCTTTGAACATGAGATAATCACCAGCAATGCAAGATGTAGCACCTCTTTTCTCCTTCCTTACTCTCTGACTCCATGATGACTCTTTAGAGTAGAATACAGGCAAGACAAATATAATCCAGAGCAAAGTAATATATTTGGAAAATATTGTAATTTTACACAGCATGTAGCTGGCCTGACTGTAATTATGACAAGTTTGTAGGATTTAAAGCATGAATTGCAGGTACATGTAGATAACATAAATATCCCAAATGATATTTATGGATGGAGCTTAGGTAGACACATTTCTGTGGATAGTTTATTGCAACAATCTGCTTTCCTCTCACCTTCCTTTTACTTTTCTGGTCCTGGCTGCTGTGAAGAGAAAAGAGATGGGATCAGATGGATAGGTCTAATCTAAGATATCAGTTACTGTGTTCCTTTATCTTTACAGTGGGCCTCAGGGAAAGGTTGTCTGTATTAAACACCAGGTAGATAAAAACCATTGAATGGGAAGAGACTGGTCTGTCCACATTCCCTATTGCTTCACTCCTTCACTTCTGTAGTTCCCTTCCTCTACATCTGCTGGGAGGTCCTGGGTGCTCTGTCTCAGCTCTTCTGTGATTTTAACTTCTCATTCCTCCTTTTCAGGTGATTTCACACTTTACTGTGCTTGCTATTGCTTGGCTGACAGTCAAAAATATTTATGGCAAGACTTGTAGATTTTGTGAAACTGCAAGTTCTCTTATCACAAAGTCTTAAAGATCGAGTGTCTTTCAGAGCTCTAGATACAAACAAGCCTAACCTTAGGAAACTGCCAATTTGTGATTTAACAAAGCAGTGCAGTGTCTGAGCTAGAATTCTGTGTGTCAATATAATATTTTAACCCTGTAAAGTGTTCTGCTGAGAAAATAAAACTTCATATAAGTCATACAAAATACACTAAGACATTACCAGTGATGTTTCCAGTTTTTAGAAACTCTTTGATAGTTATCAGTGAATCCAGTGTGAAAGGAAGGGACCTCAGGTACAGGAATTATGCAGAAGACATACCGTGGCTTTTGTTTACCCAAGATCAAATAACCAAAATCAAAGCTGTAGTGAAGAAACTATGTTTTTACAGAGGTAATCAAAACCAGCTGGCTTCTTTTGTGCTGGACAGTCTGCTACGTATATATTTTTTATTCATTATTCTAGTTGGAACGTTGATGGCAGAAATAGCTTTGACTTGTGGACTCAACACCATAACTGCGATAAGAAAATTGTCACTTCCTCTTGAAAATTTGTTGTCTGAAAGCCATAAAACATTATTTCACAATGTTAAATCTATTTTTCTGCATGTCTGTTATGACTGACAACCTGTAAATTCAAAGGCAGTGGATATAGTATGTGTTTTCTGCTAAATTTAGGCATTAACTTTTTGTAAATAAAGGGCTGCTATATTGAAATCCCAGGTATTTCCATTAGTGAGGCAGGTTGTATCTGTGGGAGGTGGTGATTCATTTATGCAGATCATGCCTAGCTTTAGGGAGACTTTTTTAATCTATCCATGCCAGCAACCACTCTTCATGCATCAGAAGTCCAGCCATCTATTAAGCATCTGACATAATAATCTAGAAAGGACATTTTATCAAATGAACTGCGGTTAACTGCTTCTAAATGCTTAAACTGACTGTACTTAGGTCATAACTGGGCTCCTGATATGAAGCTGGTAGGGTTTTCTTCTGAGGTATCACTACTACTTTAACACTGCTTTTGGCAGTGAAATAATATTAAGCTAATAGTCTTAGTTCCATGAGTAGACTGAATCAAAAAGGTGGTCCTGAGATTTGGGATCACGGGCACTGGAAGGGAAGGAAGAAAGTCCCAGGTTCCCAGCACCACTGCAGCTTGCAGCCTCCGCAGCTGGGTTTTCCTGAGGAACAAACTGATTTCCACTACAGAGACTGCTCAGGAAACAGTCGGGCATAGAGAAAGTCCCACGCTCACAGGTTTTTGTCAAAATGGCATGGACAGTCCTGTCCAGTTGCTAGGGCTGGCTGGACAGAGAAATTAGGACTGGTGACCAGTGCTGGTAGGGAGCGCAGAGGCAGATCAGATGAGTTATGAGTATTGGCCAGACAAAACAACTGAAAGCCAAGGAGGGGACATCTGAAGTAAGGGGGAGGGCTTAGGAGAAGAAAGAAAGAAGGATAAGCCACTACAGCTCACATTTTAAATAATGAAGCTGTAATATTTGAAGTCAACATTTACATTAAAGCTAGAGCCTTTTGAAGAGTTATGAATATATTTAATTAAAAGAGAAACCACAGTGTCACTGTAGATATTGTGAAAAGTGGGGAAACGTTACATTAATGAGATAAATTTTATGCTGCAAGGTACCACAGATCTAAAGCTAAGCCAAATATTTTTAAGAGCTAATTTTAATATGGAATGAAATTAGTTCCTGCACGGAGCATCAAACCTGTTGATTGCAGAGACTCGATGAAATCTAGGTTGGGATGTGTTTACTGGCTTAAGTTAAAGTATACAGAACGGCATTATCAACTTTTTTTTTTTTTCAAATATAACTGTTAAAAATGTAAACTGTAAAAAAAATTTCCTTATTCTGGATTGTCTTTCATAGAGTATAATCAGTATATACAGACCAGTATATCTTTGGCACAAATAGTAGTTTATAGAACTAAACTGAAGAAATAAGTTCAAGCTCAAGTGTTGCCTATGGAGTAGAAAAAGCTACCTGATACAGATAAGACCATATACCTTTCAGGAATTATTTTTCTTTGTAAATAAAAACTTAAGAATGTCAAACACAGTCAGGGAAAAGAATATTTTCACTTTTGTGGGTCATTTATATTAAGGTTTTCAAAATAAGAATTAAACGAAACAGATTAAACATCTTTATCTTATAGGCTGAAGAACTACTAAAAATACAAGTATCATTTGCAGTTGTTATATTGAGTGTATTATTTCCAAAGGTGGATTGGATGACTTCTGTTTCAGGATGTGTAGATAGTGTCACCTTACTCTGAGAGGTAAATGAAAATACAGTTCTGTTAGACAGGATCTTTTCTTTAGAGGCTTCTATATTAGAAAGTGAATTTGAGGATATCTGAATGCAAATATCTTCTGAAATGCAAGCATGGAGGTAGTGGATATCATTTATATCAGCTCTAGGTTCACAATTGTGCCCTGCATAACAGTGACAGTCAAATTTTTCTATGAATGTCTGCAGATCCTGAAATGCTGGTTGTCCTTGCAGAGTGTATTTTCCATCTTTTGTCATTTGAATGACAATATTCTCAGGGTTCAAGTGAAGATAGTCACTGGAATTCCATTTTTTCCGTGCACAAGCACCAGAGTCTTGACATAACACTTGGCTACAGATTCTAGCCGCCATCGTGACATTGATGAGGTATGGGGTCAAAGTCCTCCTAAGGTAGTTGTCCAGAGTTCTACAGGTGTTCTGTGAAGAGAACATCATATCTGCATAGTTTAGTATGAAACCATTAAAATGCTGTCAGTCTAATAACTACTGTAGTGGATATCTATGAATGTTTCTCCTGAGGTTTTGATAACAGTTATAACTGGTTGTTGGAAGCAAGTTTATCTGAGAAATTGCTATATAGTTCAAGGATTGCAGTAAATTTATGTTGAGTGGTTCCAGATGTTATGGAAAGCACTTACATCAGAAAGCAGGCGACTTTAAGCTTTCATTTTATCTGTATATTTCATATAGCATTTTAAATCAGATGCATGTAAAGAAGTTACATGAAGGAGTGAAGTTTCTTTTTAGGTTTTAAATGTTTTGAAGGGATCTTGAAAATAAACCTCACTTCTTCAGCCTGAACAAATGATTTTTCTATCAAATAATCTCTGTGAGAGTCTTCAATTTTCCCCTGACCTGAATAGCTAGACTGCAGGAGTAGGGGAGCTTTCACAGTATTTTTGAATGGAAAGCATTTCGGGAGGATGGTCAAACTGAAAGTATGCTAAGAGAACAGATCATTCTAATTCATCATGAAGCTGGCATATATTCTGTGTATGCTTGGCACAGTTTAATAACTAGAGGCTTTAGGAAGTCTTTCTTTGTTTCTGATGCTATGTCTCCTTAGGGCATTTGCCTAATAACACATACAGATACAGCTAATATTTACAGCCATGGAGATCACTTTGGTGAATCTGAGGTACATGTGGGTTTTTTATTTCTCTTTTAGATATATATAAAAACCCTGCCTACAAATTCTGATTGATGCAATTCTTGCAGAAGTGAGGCTCACAGTAATATTTCATTGCTGAAAGGCTACTGACTATGACAGCTGTGGAAAAAAAAAAGGTATGATTAGTGCATAAATACATAGTCTGACTGGGCTGCGGAAAGTTCTGTTTGTTCACATGAATCTCTGAAGTCAAGCAATAAAAGTTTTTGCTCATCTATGTTCTGATATTGGGATAATGGACAAAAAAAAAGCTCCAGGCGTAACTGATATGCTTTCTCAAAGGCAGGCACTTATAAAAAAGAGTCAAAGCGAGATACTTTTGGGAACTGGACCCTTCCAGAGCTGCAGAGGTTTATTTGGCCATGCTTTCTGTGACAGGAGGCCCAGCAGTGCTGAAGAGTTTCATTTCTTTGCTATTAGAAGACTTCAGAAGAGTCTTCCCATACGGTAGTTTATTATATCTGGCTTGTTAGTTCAAAGGATTTATTTGAACATCCTTATAATGATGTTTCTCAAACTACATGTTTGACCTTCCTAAATCAAATTGCATTTTTTTTTCCTCTTCTGACTCAGATCTTTCTTACAATGAAATTAAGCAAACTACTTCTTACAACACACGGAACAGGATAGAGCTGAAATTTCACAGACTGACTCCTCCTAGTGCTTTAAATATTACTGCTGAGTGCACCACTTTAAAAAGCAGAACAATCTTTTAAAAATTGTTCTGGGCAAGCACAAGTAATTTTTTCTGTACCTCATGACTGGGTTGTAATGAAAATATAGGAATTGTTTTCTTAAATTAACTAAACAAGTGCTAACTTGCCTACAGTTATCATGGCAGCTTGTCCAGTTACTCAGAGCCAACACTGATACTTTGAAAGACTGAACTCTTATTGTATGTGGTCAATGACAATCTTTATAAGCCTCAAGTGTGCCAATTTTTTACTAGAGAAGACTGCTGGCAATATGGAGTCATCATTTTAAAAGCAGAAGATATGATGTAAGTAATCATAATGCTTTATATCCTTTTCACTTTATTACTCTTTAAAAATGTCATATAAAAATTAATTTGGCATACCTTATTTTGTGTTAAATTCATATCACCCCAGATCACAATTCCAGAAGCACCTAGTGCAGCAGATTCTCCGATGGTATTTACCAGGTCATCCTGAGGAAACGTGCAAACAGTCATACTAATGTAAGTAAGCTATAACATAAGGCCAAAGGTATAATGCATACAGTAAATTACATATCCAAAATAACTACTTTGAAGACAGCAAGCAATTATACACGATGCAAACATTCTGCTTTCAATTACACTATTTTATTCTGGGATTGAGTTGCACAGGTGATGCCAGAAAATGTTGCCAACTATATCCAATTTATATGTGTCATCTGGTTAGAAAAACAAGGCTGTAAAACTGAGACAGTGGTTAGGCATGTGACATACACTCCTCCTCATACGCTTATATACTCCTTTTAAGTTTTATATTTTGCTGCATTGCCTCCTGCCTGCTCAGAGTTGGTACTAACTGGTTTCAGTAATGCTGCCTGAAGGAGAAGCTGGGAAGCACAGCTCTTTTTTTTTTTTTTTTTTTAAACTTAATTTCAATTACCAGAAAGTAAAAGTAGCAAGAAGAAGAGCTTTCACCAACAGGAATCTCTTTTCTCCAGAAATTGACTCTGACCTTTTAGAGAGATTGATTTGGGAAATTTGTTTCTGTTCAGTTCTCATTTTAGGCTCAGCCATGAGCCCAGCTCTAACAAAGTCTTAAAGCCCATCTGGGGTGGGAGAGGTCTACAAGTAGAAAAAAGAACAAGGGGAAAAAAAAAAAACCTTAGTGTGGGACGCAACACTTGAAAAGGGAGAATGTAAGGATTACGGGGTTTAAATGATTAACTGGGAGCCCAGCAGGGACTCTGGCAGCACCCTTGCTCCCTGAAGGTATCCATGGAGCTGGGGGCAAAGCCTGGTGGTGCTCTATCCAGGATGTGAGAGGACACCAGACACAATGCAGTCACCTGGACCACAGCCTCTAACTTCCCCTTCCTCAGGGCCTGGATGACCAGGAAGTGGTTCCCCAGACTGGTAGTATCTCTGATAGGGTGAGTGTACATAAAAATATGAAAGGAAGAATGTAGCCAGAACTGCAATAAGATTATTAGACTTTTCAGAGCCTAACCTTGACTAACCCATGAGATCCTGAAATACCATTTGGAAAGCTATTCGGGTACAACTAAGGACAGAATTTTCTCACTTTCTGAAGGAAAAGAAAGACTTCCATTTTATTGGTTTTTTTTCTTATAACCTAAAAATCAGACATTAGACTAGCCTAGTTTTACTAATTCCCTTTCCAGTTCAATTTGAAATATTTAAGGTCTAGCTCCACTCACCTGGGAGAGATATTCCTCATAGACATCTGTGAATACTGGACGTGTATATACAAAAACTGGAAGGGGATGAGTAGAATTAGAGACATATGAAATTCTAATGGCTTCTTGAACTCTGTTACGAACAAAGAGCTGGGCATTTCTGGAAGATCTTAAGGCTGTCTCTAGATAGACAGATGGATAAAGTGCTGTGCTTTCCTCCCACAACCAGTTAAGCTCATTATTTCTTTCTATTTCAATATCTAAACAGGTTCCAGTATAGTTATGTGGATTTTGTTTGTAATCATAGTTATAACAGTCTGGATAAAGGTAATATCCCCACAGACGATTTGGCTTCATTTCTATGCCCAGCTTTAAAGATTCCAACATAATTGATTTTGCTGCAGCTTCAAATTCCATTTTCGCTATAGTCCTGGCCTCGGCTTCTGATAGACTGAGGTCTCTCTGCTGAACCAGTTCAATGGATTCCTGTCTATAAATGTCTTTTGATCCCCAGTTCCTTATCCACACAGGCCTCCAGTTTTCCCAGTCAATGACAGCCAAACCAGACTGCTCATCTGAAGGAATATAGAACTGAATGTCCTCTCTGGCTTTTTTTAAATGATTCTCCAGCAGCGAGAGTTGGGGGAGTCCTCCATTGAACGCCTCTCCTGTGACTTCATTTTTGTAAGGATAGTAGCCAAGCCTGTCTGGATAGAAGAGAGTGATATTTTGCCCAGTGGATGTCTTCAGTGTGCTTCCAACGAGAGAAAAAAATGTCATGTCCAGCTGCACTCCAGTCCTTTCAGTACAAAGCTCTGTAGGAGCATTCCAGATAGAAAGGAAAGGTGAATTAGAAACAAGTGGACGAGCTCTTATGTTCAGAGATGAGCAGCAAGAAACTAGAAGAGCAGCAAATACCATACTGGATGCTATAGGATACGTACAGGTAACATAGATACCGAAACTTTGTATTTTTCTTAAGGTTTCCATTGTAGCATATGCAGTAACATTACATGCTTCTGATCAGACAAAAAGTAAATGCTCTCTGGGTGTTCAGAAAGTTGGTAGTCTGTCAAAAGCTTTACCATACAGTATGTTTCTTCAAATCAATACCTATTAAGCAATATTCTTTAGGTGTAAAATAAGGATGTCCTTTAGACAAGGTGCTCTGTCATTTCAGACTGCAGGAAACCTTTCAGCAACTTCTGAGACCTAATGCAGAGAAAGAGACAAATGTAGATAAAGTAAGAGATGATAAATATTTCATTTCTAACCATGGAACAAATACCATTTGTGATTTTGAATAATTGTAATCTTTGAATAAAATTCCCCTTTGAAGGGAAAGCACTTGGCCCACTTCACGAAAGTCATGGATCAGAATGAGTATGCTCGGTAGTAGTCCTGATTGTGCTGGTGACTGATGTCTCTAAATGTGAACAGTCTCACAATGTCTTCTCTTAATCAACAATAATCTATATGTAATATTTCTCACCTATTTCAAAATAAAGTCCAGGTCTTAATTCACAAATTTTACAAAGCACTTAAGGGAAGATACAAGATAACAAAACTGGAAACTGGGCCATTGTACACATGCAAGAAAACAGTTAATGTACACTCATTTAACTCAGTGAGCTATCTGAAATATTATAGGCACTCTGTCTTCTGTACAGAGCTCTTTTAAACAGGCTCAAAAGCTGTGTTTCATCTCAGTATATGGCCATCTATATGTTGCTTGAGGCCATTTGAGATCTACAGATTAAGTGACCCCACGTCCAAGTCTGCCCGGGAGTGTAATTCATGAGGGAAGCTGAGGTTCTCCACACATCCACAGTGAGCAGTCACACTTTTATTCAAGAACATAATGGTAGTGGTGCTAGTCATGGTGCAGTCAGCAACTTTTACATAATAGCCCAGTAGATAAAGCATTCCTCTGCGCACTAACTCACCTGAATCCACTTTCCTCCTGATTCTGAAATGGTTCAAACCTGGATCTGTCATCTTCCATAGAGACCTCATGATGAGGCCAAAGATTATCTAAGGAGGATATAAAAGTGTGCACGAAAATATAGGAGTCACCGTGAAGTGGGCCACAGAGTGGCTGGAAATCTAAAATCTCTGAGGATAGATTAAACAAAGCAAATGAGATTTTTGTTTGCATTTACTAAATTGAGGTAGGAGTGGAAACCACAAATTGCTGGTCTCTATACCTTGAATTATCTCTCTCCCTCTGTTTGTCTTTTCTGTGGCTACTTAGTGTAAAATTTATAAACAGTATGAGCACAGAATTGTAGATCTCTCTTCCACCAACAGTGCATACAGACAACAGGTTGCAGTTATTATCCATTTGCATTTTTTTCATCATCCCTCTGGCTGCATGATTTTTCTTTGATTTGTTTCAATAAAATGGCAGAACACCTCCATCTGTCAAATTGTTGCAGACCCAAAAAAGCTTGACAGTATAATGAGAGGTTGATGGAGACTTGAACTGTCCTAAATCTAGCCTCAAGCAAGCTTCCACAGCAGATGTTGTTGTAGTAGTACGATGAGATTCCCTGTGTGTTCACTGAGTTTGATCACATCTGAACCTACTGAAAACTCCAGATTTGCTTTGATTGTTGGAGAAAGGCATGTGTGAATGGAATTATCATGGGGGGAAAGAAAAGGGGGGGAGAGCAGTGTCACTGATAGCATAGCAGCATAACTTCTGCCAGAATGGTGAAATTTAGACCTTTCAGGGACCAAAACAATGAAAGACCCTATGTCAATAAATGGACTAGATCCTGCTTCTGGTCACGGACATAATGCTGTCTAGAGATGATTCTGGGATTCTTCATTTGAGACTAGCTTGCCTTTTCTGATGACTAGGAGGAAATCAAGGGCAAAAGGAAAAGTTGTACCGAAGGAGAAGATGATATCTAGGAGTCGAGCTTCCCCATTTTACATTACAGGGCTCTTCAAGAAATGCTCTTCAAGAAATGCCAGAACCCAAACACTCAGCTTCTCAGATCAGCAGGTCTATTTAGCAGACCCCACTTGGCTTCTTCCTCATCCATCATTTCGGATGCCAACAGGCGATAGGGATATTTTCCCTTTTATTCTTTTTTATTCTTTTTCTTCCTGGGCATTCTGCCAGCTCTTGGTCATTGTGTCAGTGGAGACAGAGCTGCTAGCCATTCCTTGTGCCAGGTCCCCAACCTAGCTGAGGAGGGAACAACAGCCAATTCCATTTTCTTGGCTTAGAGGTGCCAGCACATGTGAATGAAACTGGCTACTCAAAGACACATGCATGCACTGCTGAAAGACTGGCAAACAAGCACCAGTAGCAAGGATTCTTGGAAGAGGGTTTGGCAGCAGAGAAGGAATTTTTTTTCAAAACAGAAGTTTATAGTCCTGGAGTAGGAAGTGCAAGTGGAAGGAGCAGAAAGTACAACCATGCAGTTTCAGATACTTCAGAGCTCTTCTGCAGGTATATGAAAGATGGATAAGAAAGGGGAGTAAAATGTAGCATAGGTGGTGAGGTGTAACGTACAGCAGCAGAGGTAAAACTGCAACAGCTTCCTCCCACTAGCCATGACAGCATCTCTGCCTCCTCAAGTCATACTGCCCTTGAGCCTCTAGAGCCCGGTTTCTGACCATAGGTCAAGGAATGTAAAGCATATCCTACATTTTCTACCAGGAGAGAGGTACCGTTCTCTACCAGAAGAGAGCACCTCTGTTCCACAGACCAGCACAAACCTTCAGCTAGGATTTTGGCACCGTCATCCTCATTCCCTCAACATATTAGTACAGATTGCTTTTGCACCACACTTGAGTGTCCGCGGTGTTATGCACGTATCTGCAAAGAATTCTTCACAACCTTTCATGAATAGCTGAGCTCTTGTCAAATGTAATACTGCACTTTTTTTTTTATAGTTTAGCTATTTTTTTTCCCCCTTCTCTCCTTTACAGTAAAGATTTTCACTTTTTCTTCAAAGGACAAATTTTCATCAACATTTTGGAATAAATGAAAGCCAATGGTTTGAAGGCTAAACTACAGTCAGAAATGCCAGGAACTGTAAAGGAACAGTGAAACTGCAGATACCTGAGATTCTAGGATTGACAGGTGTGTATGATGAGTGCTTATTGCTTTCATATTAATTAAAAAAGAAGTTGGATCCTCTTTCATGATCAAGGTTTTTGCTTCTCTTTTTGGGGATGATGACCAAGCAGCAGCAGCAGACAGGAGTTCTCACAATTCTGTTTTAGATTCCCTTACCTAGCCTCTCTATTGTCCGTTTCACTTATATCTTACAAAAGCCTTATCAATCACAGGAGGCGAACAAGTTCATGTTAAAGAAGCAGCAGTTGGACTAAAATCTAAACATCCATACAGGTATTTCACTATTCCACAGCTGCTGATATGAGAATGAAAGAAACCCTGCCAGGAAGCAGTTTCATAAGCTAGACTTAGATCATAGATCCAGTCACCAGGAAATAAGGTATGGCGCTGTTCATTTAAATTGCTCCAGGAGCAATACCTTGTTTGCATGGCATCTGCTTGATGAGACCTGTAGAAAACAGGGGTTCATGCACTTCCCCCAGCTGCCCAGAGATGACAGCAGGAAAACGCCATCTCTCCTCTGAACTAAACAATCTCGGTTCTCTGAGCCTCTCCTCATATAACAAATGCTATAATCCCTTATTCATCTTCCTAGCAATTTGCTGGACTTGCTCCAGTATGTCCACTTCTTTCTTGTACTGGGGAGCCCAGGAGCAGACACAGCACTCCACATGTGACATCAGTAGTAAGTAGAGGGGAATAAACACATTCCTTGACCTGTGGGTAACAGATACTCTTGTGGTTGCCACCCAGGAGGCTGTTGGTCTTCGTTACTGCAAAGATACATTGCTCACTCTAGTCAACTTGCTGTCCACCACAACCTCCTAGAGACTTTTCTGCAACTGCTTTCCAGCCAGTCAGCCCACAAGCCTGTACTGGTGCATAAGGTTATTCCTCTCCAGGTGCAGGACTTTGCATTTGGTTTTGCTGAACTTCATGAAGTTCCTGTCAGCCTGCTTCTCCAGCCTGTGGAGGTCCCTCCAAATGGCAGCATGGTACTTTGGCATATCTCCCAAGTTTTCAAACTTGCCAAGGGAGAACTCTGTCCCCTTGTTCAGATAATTAATGGAGATGTTAAACAGTATTGGACCCAGTATGAACCCTTAGCATACATCACTAGAAACAGACTTCCAGCTGGACTTCCTGGCATTGATCACAACCCTTTGAGCCTGGCAGTTCAGCCAGTTTTCAGTTTCACTGTCCATTTATCTAGCTTGTACTTAATCAGCGAGAATGTTACAAGAGACAGTGTTGAAAGACTTGCTAAAATCAAGATCAACAATATCCACAGCTTTACCCTTGTCCACCAAGCCAGTCATCTCTTTGTCGAAGACTGTCAGGTTGATCAGGCCTGATTTCCTCTTTGTAAATCCATCCTGACTACTTCCAATCACCTTCTTGTCCTTAATGTTTAGAAATGTATTCCAGAATCATTTGCTCTGTCAACCTCTCAGGGATTGGAGTGAGGCTGGACTGACCAGCCTGTAGTTCCCTGGATCCTCTTTTTTTTCTTAAGATAAGAGCAACATTTGCTTTCTTCTAGTCCTGAAAACCCTTCCCCAACCACTATGACTTTTCAAAAATTACCAAGAGTGGCCTTGCAATGACATCAGCCAGCTCCTTCAGCACATGCAGCTCCTCATGGGCACATTTTCATGTCCCATAGACTTGTGTGTGTCTAGTTTGTTTAAATATTCCCTAACTTGATCCTCCCCTACTGAGAGTAAGACCTCCTTCTTCCAGTCTTTCCCATGGGTCTAAGGAGCCTGGGATCCAAGAAGGCCAGTCTTTTCAGTAAAGACTGAGGTGCAAAAGGCATTGGGTACCTCGGCCTTTTCCTTTGCCACTGGATCTTCTGCCTCATTGAGCAGTGGGCCCACATTTTCCGTAGTCTTCCTTCCGGTGTTGATAGACTGGTAGAAGCCTCAGGCTATCCTTCACATCTATTGCCACATTCAGCTCCAGGTGGGATTTGGCTTTCTTAACCTCATCCTTATGCGCTCAAAGAGTGTCTCTTTATTCCTCCCAGTTCAGTCATCCCTACTTCCACTTCATATGTGCTTCCTTTTTATGTCTGGGTTTTGTCAGGAGCTCCTTGTTCATTCATGCAGGCCTCCTCCTGCTTTTGTTTGATTTCCTGCATGTGAGGATGGACCGTTCTTGAGCTTAGAGATGAGTCTTGAAAATCAGTCACCTCCTGGAGCCCTCTTCTCTCCAGGGCTGTCTCCCATCTGATTCTTCCAAGCTGATCCCTGACATTTGCCTTGTTCCATCTCTTCAGGATCCTGAACTCCACCATCTCATGGTCACTGCAGCCAAGACTGCCCCCAGCCTTCACCTTCCTTGTTTGTAACTGTGTGGTCCAACAGCACATATTCCCTTGCTGGCTTCTACATTATCCAAACAAAGTGACATTTCCTGAGATGGTGCAGACTGAGACTTCCAGGACAAACTAAAGTAGTTCTGTACAGAAGTTCTGGAGGAAAATACTTTCCACTTATGCAAATACAATTTACTGAAATGAAATAGCATTGTCACATGTAATGAGCTGAGATACACTGGCATTTGCTGGGACAGTGATCCTTTGTGTAATTGTTTTTTTAATAACAAAGTGGGATCACCTCAAAAAGGAGTTGTAGGAGTAGCTCAGCTTTTACTTTGTCTCAGGCTCTGGTTATGAATTATTTCTTGCCCCCATCAAAGTCAGAAAACTAGAGGACACAAATTTAGCCCTTTGGTCCTGTAAGCTTTTATATAAGTGGATTTCAGTAATAGGATGATTTGATGTACAGGAAAAGAAGGCAGCATTGTTTTGAATACCGTATTTACTGGTTTAGCTAGAGCTCTGTCGTTATTGGCTAATCTTGCAATGTTTGCTTTAGCTGATTGTGGGAAATGGTTCTCCTCCAAATCTTGCTGTAACATACTCAGCTGGGTATAAGTTAATAGACTATTTTATGTGATAGTTTCCACTTAAAAGGATTGCTTTTGGCCTAGCCTAATGTTGACAGCTCTGATAAATGTTACTCTTTTCAGTCTCCTTGAATGTCTGTCTAAGTGAGCTGAGTCATAAAGCTACCCTTGTCTTTGTCAAAAAGTCAATTCTTTACAATATATTAACACTAATTGCTCTGGGGCTACCTGACTAGAAGTACATGCTGATGGATCTAAATGCCCTTAGTCTAGGGAAATAGCTACTGCTTTAGATTTTCCTGAATTTGGCATTTGTAAAGGTTATGTATTAGAGGAAATCATATTAATTTTCTTGGTTTAAATATTTCATAATTTTTCACAGCATAAACTGGACTGCCGAAACACACATGATTGAAAGTGCAAGCTACACAGTCATAGAGCTGGGCCATACTGTGTGACCCAGAACAAAAAAGCCCCACTTGGCCAAAGACAAAATAAGAGGGAGAGGAGTGCTGTATGTACATTTGAACTTCACACAAATGTTATGTACCACAACCAGCTGATGTGTCCCATCAAAAATCATTGATTTTCCTTTTTGGCTTATATTGAAGAAGTGCCATTAAATGTTAGAAGAACTCAGCTTTGGTTTTTTTTATGAAAATTAGACATGAGAGTCCACGTTTAGCCTTGAGATAACTAGACATAGCTTAGTCAAGTCAGACCCACTAACATTAAAAATAAATTTAAGCCAATAAGCGCAACCAGTATCTGATATTCTTATGCTAATAGTCATAACCACACTACTCAAATTTCAAGCAAAAGTCCATAAAATTTCACAGAATCCCTGTTTTAGCTTGAACACTAGGAAAGCAGGGGTGTCCTTCATGACTTTCAAAGGAGAAGATGAGTGCTACTGAGCTGTAGTATCTGCCGGAACAATAGCGTGTAAGAACACTTCTAAGTCTGAGATCATCAGTATAATTAGCTATCATTTTAGGTTATAGATAATGTAGTTTTCAAGTGTTTATTAGCTGTTTCTTGCATTGCCAACAATGGGTATTTTATTGCATAATAATTAATGACATAAAATAATAATGGAAAATACTGATAAGAAAATTGGGTGATCTTTTCCCTGTGCTGAAGAAAATACAGATACAGAAGTTTGCATGTGGAGCTGCTTTTTTGATGGGGTAGAGGAATGCTTGTTTTTATATTCTTGTAAAGCTATGGTGTAAGATATGTGGTCAAATATGCAAATGGGACCAGAATATTGAGGATTTAGTCCCTGTTCTTTCATTTTCATATAAACATTAGCTGTATCAGTGTGAAAATAACTCCCAACATTATAGACAAAATATGGTACTAGACATAGTAACTTTGTAAGTGTTTGGGGCAAGTTGCTTTGTATCTTCCTTTATTTGAAGGCTATGAAAATATGAATATGAATATGAAGTTGTGAAAGATATCTAAAGACTCAGCTCCAGCTTCTGCGAAGTGATTAGCAGTGATTAAGTCCTAAGGAGAAATAGCCATGACTCCTACAGAGCAGAGGATATTTTTAATTAAGTTTTTAATTAAGTGTTAATGTATTTAAACTTGGAACCTAAAGCAGAAGCCAAACTTTTTTTTTTTTTTTTTTAAAAGATATACCAGCAATACTGATACGGTCCATAGACTTTTGGTTCTCTGAATAGGGTCAAAGCAGCCCATGCTGTTTACAAAAACCTGTCCAAGGTCAACATTTGTATTGTTCAGGGATCAGTGGAAAACACTTAATGTGTCTGACATCCCTTTTGCCCTGTCCTTGGGTGCTCCAGGTGGTGCTGTTGTGAGAAATACCCATTTTGGAGAGGTCCTTCTGGATGAAGGGAATAGTATCGCTGCTGGAACTTCAACCAAGAGAGGATCTAAACCCTCCTGCTCCTTTTAGAGGTGCAAGTCCTGGGCTGGAGGCTGTTCATAACAAACAAACAGGTGTCAGAGTCATGAAACAGCCAGCGAAGAATAACCTTGTAGTTAGATTGTATTCCCCACATGAGTCATTTTGGCATTTCTAAAAGAGAAGGCAATGATTCTCACTTAGCACAAACACATGCGGGTGTTGTGAGGACAACATTAACGCTTGTGAGGAATAGGAAGCTCCTCAGAAAGAAAGTTCACCTCTGGAAGTATGAACCATTTGTGCTGCACAGCTGATGGCAAGTTTAACCTGATCAAACATTAAGTGTGAAGGATGGTCTTTGCGTAGTAGGATTTAGCCTCGTTGTTATGAATGAGTTAAACTGCATTTGTCTGTAAAGTCAGAATTTGGTAAGCACTCTTTATGACAGTGGTTTCTAAAACTCCACTCTCAGTTCAGTGTAATCTTCTCAACTGTTTAGGAGGCCACAGGATGAATTGTTCAGGTTAAAAATACCTCATCCAAGAAAAGAGAGGAAGGGTTTTTTTTATGACTAACTACATTAACCAGCAAAACTTGCTAGTTTAGCCAGGATGTTTGATTTAGGAAATGCTTGTCAAACTACGCCCCAGCGCTGTGGCTGTCCTTATCATCAAGGACTGCCAAACCAGCTCTTTCATCATTGCTTACTCCCATTCTTGAGTTCAGTTTCTGAGTACAGGGCAATGAGTGCGTGAGGACCTGATGCCTGAGAAAACCTCCAAACAAATTTCTTTACAAGCATTCCTGACTGTTGCCTGTGGAGGAAATCAAAAGATGCAAATGATGTAAATGTCAGGAGCTGAGTATCCAGGTTTTAGACAGCCTCCCTTAAAAATGGGTATACAGAAGATTTAGTCAAACTGTTGTTCAATTATTTAAATGTGGGTCTGCTATATGTTTTTACTAATATGTCCAATTATTTTTTATGGTCTTAGCATGACTGCTGCAGTTCTCCATGACTAATTTCAAATGTTAGGAAAAACTCTATCCTCTTCATTCTCATTTTTTTCTCTTGCAAGTTCTAATTCTCAATTTTATAAAAATTCTTAATATCCTAAGAGCCTCTTTATTGATGTTCTAATTTGTTTTTTAGTGAGTTAGCCAAATAAACTGTCTGAACACATTTCCAAAAGTATTTGGAAAATTTCCTTTGCTGTATTGTGTATAATTAGGCTTGGCAGAACTCAGATTCTGTAATGACAGTTTCCATTGCAGAGGAATCAGAGACAAGACAGAAGGTCCATCATGTGTCAATTTGCAAGTATTCCATCTTGCTAAGATTATTTTGCAAGATGTTCAGTCTACTGAATCTCTAGTGCTTTATGGCAAAAATGAGTCCAAACATATTGTCTATAGCAAGATCTGAAATCATTAAAAATATGCATTACTGGTCAACATAATATAAAAATATAATCATATATCTACCACTAATATTGATTACTATACAGCTAATTATAGCACAGATCAACTTAGGACTATATTTGGATCATATTTCTGTACTACACTACTACTGCTCTAATGTAAAATATTGGGCAAATCATAACAACTAATTGTTCTCTTTGGTTTGTTTTTAGTCAAATATTTCTCACTATATCACAGTGAACCCTCTTCTATAATTCTAATTGGAAGCCTTCCAAAAACAAACAAAAAAAACCCAACCCCTGTTTTCTCAGGTTTAGCCTGTATATTCCACCTGTTCTTTCTTCCAACTGCCTGACAAAGTTGTAGGCAAAATTTTCGTTGATTCTGCTATTCTATGGGGACATCAGCTGAGTAAATTATATAATCTTTGAATGGTTTCCTCAAGATGATGCTTTGAAATTCCACCTAAAATGCCCTGTGTTTTTTTGTTGTTGTTGGTTTTTTTTGGTTTTTTTGCAACAGTATCTTGTATTCCAGTACCACTTTAAATTCTTGTGGACAGCAGTTTTTACAAAGAGCTGTAGTGCAGATCACTGTGCGCTTGGAGCTGCAGTACAAGAACAGGCTTCATAACCAGTTTACCAGATCTTCTCAGTGAGCCCTTCCAAACACAATGATGTAATACCTGCAAGTGTGTAGACAGTATCAAAGGGAGCCCGCAATACGGAGGATTATAATACTCTATTAATAAGCATGTATGTTCATCATCCCCCATAGAAGTATTGTTTTGAAAACCAGAAGTCTGAACTGAACATAAAAATACAGGATATTCTTTCCTTCTAAGCCTTCACGCAGCACAGAAATAATTGCGATACATTTTTGATCAAAACAAATGGCATTTCACATCTGTTAAAAATACGGGTTTTGCCCCAACAAATCATTACCCTGTTCTAGGGATTAATACGAAAAAAAATGATCTACACTGTACAAAAGTATCTGTGCCTTTGAAAGAAGTGAGATTGCTCTGGAGAACGCCTGTGGAAGAGACAGAACTGTTTTTTGCTTAATCCTTGCAAGTAATGCAGTATTAAAATTAACACAGCAGCCAATTCCAAACATGAAACTGTTTCAGTCACAAAATTATGCCCTCTTATTTTGAAAAAAAAAGAGGATCTTTCAAGAAAGATGATAGTGGTGGTCCCTTTTAAAAGTAGGGGATCAGATTAAATTGTTCCTGGATTTTCAGTAGCAAGGCTTCATAGCTAAAGCAACAGGAGGCAGAGGTAGGGAGGGGTCCTCAGAGAGAATTATCCTTGGAAATAAATATGTATTATTAACCTCAGTTCCAGTATATATATTAACATCTGTCTTCACAGTATGTGGTTTCAAGTTCTCTTGTGCTACACCTGAATGCTCTCTCTTTTAAACTTTCTCTCCCTGGGGCTAATTCATTCCATATTCCTTTCTCCCACATGATCGTATATAAATAAATACAATCTGAGAAAAATATGAAACTGCAGTAAAGAAATGAACCTTCCCTCAAGAATAATTTCTCTTTTCTACTGTTTTCTACTGTGTCCCTTTTCACCTGGTGTTTCTTCACAATACTCATAGTCTTTTGTTATTTTGATAAACCTAATAATACCAAGAAGCCAGTGTAATTGACACCCATCCCTGGAGATAAGCGAGAGAGATGGGTAAGCAGATGTCAAAGGCTCAAAACAAAGGTGAGTACAAAGCTATGCAGAACACTGGTGATTTATAAAGGGAACATTAGCATTATCGCACTGGTTTGGGAAACAGTTATGCAAAGAATTAACAGTTTCAGCTGAAAAGAAGAAAGAAGTGCAGTTGGACCTGCCTGAGCAAGCATATTAGCATAACCCTTGGAGAAAGCCTAAGGAAAAGGATTTACAGTGAGGGGGCTGAAAGCAGAGGCTTGCGGCTCTGAGCAAACAGCAATTTCTGATTGTGTGGACCTGCCTCTGCTAGGGAGGTGAAATCTAGTACAGCCCTTGCAAACAAACAACCCGGACACCTGACCTGCCCGCCCCCCCCCCCATCATTTTCTGACTGAAATAACCTGGAAACCCTCACAAATTTTGGGTAAATAGCAAAGTTGAGAGACACAATGAAGTCTACTGTTTTTCAGGATAAAAGGCCTTAATAGAATCATAGAATCATAGAATGGTTTGGGTTGGAAGGGACCTTCAAAGGACATCTAGTCCAACCCCCCTGCAAGGAGCAGGGACATCCCCCACTAGATCAGGTTGCTCAGAGCCCCATCCAACCTGGCCTTGAACGTTTCCAGGGATGGGGCATCCACCACCCTTCTGGGCAACCTGTTCCAGTGTTCCACAACTCTCATCGTGAAAAATTTTTTCCTAATATCCAATCTAAATCTACCCCCCTCTATTTTAAAACCATTACCCCTAGTTAATGTCTTCCATGTTGACAGAGTGAGTTTGGACCACTTGCCACGGGAGATGGGACTTGGACAGCACATTGTGCCCTCAGGCCTGGCTTTCATCGCCCACCTCCCCACCCTCTCTGAGACCTGTCCTTCTTGGAGGCTTCAGTAGAAACCTGTGGCAACCCACATGTGTGCAGGTACTGCCCAACACCTGCTCAATTATCTATAAGCAACTCTGACTCAAATCTCTTGCCTCGGATATTTTGTGGGTTGCCTGACCCATCTGTGGCTTCATCTGAAAAATAATGATTACACTGCAACATATCATTTACCTGAGTTGAAAGGGTGAAAACGTTCAGGTGTCTTTTCTTTCCCCCATGACTAGAAACATTCACTAGGGACAAATAACTTCTTATTAAACTTCCCCAAGCATAAGTTTATTCCAGTAGGCTCCAAAAGAAGTAAAAATCTATATTAGACTACCCTTCCCTCTTCCCACTCCCTGAGAAAAATTGCCTAGACTAACAACTTAACCTAAAAAGTTTGAAACAAGTTTTATTTAAAGTAAGATTGTTTTAGCAATTTTGTTGATATGGAGACATAGGTTTTACTCAATACCTATGACAGCTATATAGTTACAGTTTGTAAGTAATCTTTTGTGAGTGTAATGGTTCAATGAATCACTTGGAATGAAAAAGAAGTTAAAACAGAAATAGGTGATGGTATCACACATGGTTCATAACAGTGGCTGTTACATCTCATGATTTCTGACAATCTTTCTGGAAAGCCTTACCAAAATTTATTTTCCCTCTCTGAGATTTAAATTTCAAAATAGTAAAAATTTAAGCAATATAAAAATAAGCAGTAAATACTCACCTACGTGATTCCACAGGTCAGGGCTTGCTGGAGTGAATGAACGGATGAGTGGACAAAATAATTATCCTTGTCTGGAAAGGCAGGGCTCTGGCCCAGCCAATTGGGATTTGTCATTTGGTGAAAACCTTAGCATAATTACAGGGTAGTTGCTTAAAGGTGTCTCCTGTCACAGCTGATTGCAGTAAGTAGTGTAACCCCACATTACCTGTCAGAGGTCTTACACCGTATTTTATAGTCTACTGAACAAATGCTTTGAAAGTGTTCTTTTTTTTCTAAAGTAGGAAATATTTTATATTTCAGCTTAATTTTGCTTTTTGATATGGCAGTGGTCTGACCAATGATGGTTAAAGTTTTTTTCATGGCTATGCAGAAATGGGGTAGCTGGTAGCAAACTATTCTGCGTTGGCAGGGTGTAGAGTATTGCCGGGTGGTGCATCCACTCTGGGCAGGAAACAAGGTCGCAGGAGGAGATCCTCCAGTGGGGCAGATACCAAGGTTGCTACGCTTGGAGATCACTGAACTGAGCACCACATTTGGCCCTCTGGTTGCTTGCACAGAGATTCGGGCAAGGCCACTGGAGCATCCCTAGCAGATGCTGATGTAGGCTTTGTTAACACCCACTAGAATAGAAATAGAAATAGGAATAGAATAGAATAGAATAGAATAGAATAGAATAGAATAGAATAGAATATTTCAGTTGGAAAGGACCTACAATGATCATTTACTCCAACTGACTGAGCAATTCAGGGCTGACCAAAAGCTGTGTTCCCTGCTGAGGTTACCAGCAAAAGCATTTAATTTTGTTTGTGTTTTTATTATGTGGTCATCCTTCCATTAGCAACTGGAGAAGAGCCACTGCTGTCACACCCCACAGCTGCCAGCCCGTCAGCAGAAACTGACAATTTCCAGCTGAAACTGAATGAGCCTGATTCAACCTAAAAACCTGGTGCTAAATGTTTATGTGCTCCTCCAAATCATAAGAGTATGGCTGTTAGGTGGCTCTTGATTTCACACAAATCGGAAGGTGTTCCTGTTGGCTGTGGGGCAGCAGGAGGTGAAAAAATAGAAAGGCACAAATACAGGCTGGATGGAGAATGGATGGAGAGCAGCCCTGAGGAGAAGGACTTGGGAGCACTGGTGGACGAGAAGCTCAACATGAGCCGGCAATGTGCCCTTGTGGCCCAGAAGGCCAACAGCATCCTGGGCTGCATCAAGAGGAGCATGGCCAGCAGGTCGAGGGAGGTGATTCTCCCCCTCTACTCTGCTCTGGTGAGACCCCACCTGGAGTACTGTGTCCAGTTCTGGAGCCCCCAACATAAGAAGGACATGGACCAGCTGGAGAAGGTCCAGAGGAGG